>JAVHYY010000154.1:302500-526187 GCA_035221665.1 Okamejei kenojei
GAGTCTGCATCCTTTGGGCTTGAATATTGAATTTTCTCAATTCTGTTAACCCTTGCTGTCTCCTCCCCTTCCCACCTCTCCCTCAGCCCTCGGGCCCTGGCATTCCCTCTATCTCTATCTCCCTCCCCCACCCAAGTCGCACCAGCTTCTCATTTTCACACCACAAACAGCTTACAATGGCTTGTTCCCTTTATCACCGATACTTTTTTGCATATCTTTCACTCATTGTTCCTTATCTCTCCACATCACCATCTATGTCTCTCGTTTTCCCTGATCCCTGACCAGTCTGAAGAAGGGTCTCGACCCGAAACGTCGCCTATCTCCTTCGCTCCTTAGATGCTGCTGCACCCGCTGAGTTTCTCCAGCTTTTTGTGTACCCAAGATGTTTATTTAAATTGGCTGTTCGTCCGTCACTGCCGCAAAATATGTGTTCAGTTTAGTTTGGAGTTTATAAAATATCTCCATCTCTCGTGTAGCTTCGTTGTGAATCTCACGAGCTATCCTGCACTGTGGTATATGTCCAGAAATATACACATTGCTCGAAAAGAAAAAAAAATTAGTTTATTAACTGTTGGGCAGTCTACTAACTATTAGCAGAGTTTGACTATGATGTTCTGCAAAAATGTTCAGTTAACAAAGTAAGTTGGCCTGCGTCCAATCCAAATGTCAGATGGCGTTATTGCAATAGGCGTTTCAACAGGACTCTATTATTGAACATTTCTCTACATAGCATCGTATCATTTTTTGCTTCTATTTCGTCCTCACTGCTTTGACATAGAATTAAGTAATTTATGAAATCAACCAACTCGCAGGGCGATGCAAGTTCCTCATTCAGAATGGCACTTCTGAAATCCTAGTCAGATGTATTAGCGACTGTATTATGTTTTATTCGTTTCGCAGTCTCCTACAAGAACTTCCTCAAGCAATACGACTATTTTCATAATTAAATGAGGTATACCCTTCACTCTTGGCTTTACCGGAGAAAATAACCGAAACAATATCAGTTTTGCGAGAGCGTTAAAAGCAAACCTATCTGGAATCATTCTGTGAATGGAGCATAGACCATGAGAAAATGCCCATTAAGCCGTCCAGAATCCATCCGTACAAAACCGATTTTATTCTCTCGAAACTAGGCAACGCCTTGGAATGATCATTGGCGCCAAGTCAAAACTAATAGAAAACCGAGGAGGACATAGACACATAGAAACATAGAAAATAGGTGCAGGAGTAGGCCATTCGTCCCTTCGAGCCTGCACCGCCATTCAATATGATCATGGCTGATCATCCAACTCAGTATCTCGTACCTGCCTTCTCTCCATACCCTCTGATCCCCTTAGCCACAAGGGCCACATCCAACTCACTCTTAAATATAGCCAATGAACTGGCCTCAACTACCCTCTGTGGCAGAGAGTTCCAGAGACTCACCACTCTCTGTGTGAAAAAAAGTCTTTCTCATCTCGGTCTTAAAGGATTTCCCCCTTATCCTTAAGCTGTGACCCCTTGTCCTGGACTTCCCCAACATCGGGAACAATCTTCCTGCATCTAGCCTGTCCAACCCCTTAAGAATTTTGTAAGTTTCTATAAGATCCCCTCTCAATCTCCTAAATTCCAGAGAGTATAAACCGAGTCTATCCAGTCTTTCTTCATAAGACAGTCCTGACATCCCAGGAATCAGTCTGGTGAACCTTCTCTGCACTCCCTCTATGGCAATAATGTCCTTCCTCAGATTTGGAGAACAGTGGTATTGGGCTCAAGATGGACATGCCGAACATGATAGACACATAGAAACATAGAAAATAGGTGCAGGAGTAGGCCATTCGTCCCTTCGAGCCTGCACCGCCATTCAATATGATCATGGCTGATCATCCAACTCAGTATCTCGTACCTGCCTTCTCTCCATACCACCTGATCCCTTTAGCCACAAGGCCACATCTAACTCCCTCTTAAATATAGCCAATAAACTGGCCTCAACTGCCTTCTGCGACAGAGAATTCCAGAGATTCACCACTCTCTGTGTGAAAAACGTTTTTCACATCTCGGTCCTAAAAGATTTCCCCCTTATCCTTAAACTGTGACCACTTGTCCTGGACTTCCCCAACATCGGGAACAATCTTCCTGCATCTAGCCTGTCCAACCCCTTAAGAATTTTGTAAGTTTCTATTAGATCCCTCCTCAAATTTCTAAGTTCTAGCGAGTACAAGCCGAGTCTATGCAGTTTTTCTTCACATGAAAGTCCTGACATCCTAGGAATCAGTCTGGTGAACCTTCTCTGTACTCCCTCTATGGCAAGAATGTCTTTCCTCAGATCTGGAGACCAAATTTGATGACTACTTAAAGGAATCATTTCAGTGGAAACTGACACATATGTCTGCATTCCTGTATATCCATTTGTAAGTCCAAAAGCCACATAAATGCTACTGCCGTACCTGCCTCCTCCTGCTCCACAATCCAGACACGGGCAACTTTTTTGTGCAAAAAGCGTGGTCCGAAAATCTCCTTGACACCTGACCTCATAGCTATCCCCTTTAGTATTTAAACTGGACCTAATAGCGATGCTCACTCGTATTCGTTAATGATACCCTGGGAAGTAGAGTAATGACCGTGTACTCTATCTATTATCTCATAACTGTGTATACCACTATCGGGTCTCCACTCAGAGCATCAGACGCCCCAGAGCGAACATTTATAAGGGAAAACTTCTCTTCATGGAGCATATCCTCTAAACCAGCCAGCATCCTGGCAATATTCATCTGAACCAAGCAGCTTCCTGGTAATCTCCATCTGCACCCCCTCCAAAGGCTCCCCATCTTTCATGTGCTAATCATAGGAGTAGAGACGAATGATCGAGATGATGTGTATGTAAGTCGCAGTGCAATTGATTGAAGCATGATAGGGTGTACGCTTTATTTAAATGGTATCACCATGTGCTAGTCGATTGTTCTTGGTGTATCTGTCGTGTTGGTCTCACATTTACTAGTGGTGATCAGATGTTCCTGTACTTTTCTTGAATTTGCAGAAGATAAACCACCCAAAGATCCACACCTGTCAGTCGTCTATCCACCCGTGACCCAGAATGGGGAACAACTCAGTATCGCGACGGCCGCGGAGTGTGTGCTTTCTGATTTCTTCCCCAAAGAGATTGAGGTTTCAATGAGTGGGCCGACCGTCGCAGGCGCCGACGTTGCGAGCCCCAGTGTCCTGTCAGGCAACAGGAATTACAGAAATTCCGGTCACATCACGTTCCCGCGTGACCAAGATCCAGTTAACGTCGCGTGTGAGGCAAAGCATAACGGCCGGATTTTCCGTGCAAATCGCAGCGTACATGGTGAGCATGCAGGATGATTAGTGCAATAAGCATGTTTTGCTACCGCCCATTATATTGCTAAAATGCAGCACATAAAATAACAAACTTTTCAAAGGTAGAGTATAGATCTTTCGATTGGCACAGATTATTCAGGGAGAACGATTTTAAAAGGAGGGAAATAATCCAAGAGAAAACTGCACGACTGGGTGGCCAGATTTGCTGGATGGAAAATGAAGTGTGACATATAGATCAGGCCAGTGTGGAATAATGTACTGCAGCAGGTGCAATAAAGAAGGAGAACATGCGATAAATGTAAGGTTATAAAGGCATAGGTGTATAGGAGCAAAATTAGACCATTCGGCCCATCAACTCAACTACGCCATTTGATCATGGCTGATCTATCTCTCCCTCCTCACCTCATTCTCCTGCCTTATCCCCATAACCCCTGACATGCGAAAAGAATCTATCGATCTCTGACTTAAATATATCATTTGACGACCTGCACAGCCTTCTGTGGGAAATATTTCTCACAGATTCACCACCCTAAGGGAATGGAATTTAAGGAAATGTAGAGGAATTTATCGGTGTAAATTGGCAAAGGGACGTGCAACTTTCTTTGACAAATTATGGCATGTAGCAAACAAAAAAACAAGAAAAGTTATAACGCCTTCTAGATGTTATCACTTATTTCCCGAGTTAAAGAACACAGAACCCATAACAGTACTGCAGCTGATCAAGCCCTTCGGTCCACAATGTCCACACCGAAAACGATGCCAAATTAAACTAATCTCCCCTGCCTGCCCATGGTCCCCACCTCTCCTTTCCCTACATATCAATTTGCTAGTCGAAAAGCCACTTAAGGGCCAGTATCACATCTGCGGCCACCGCCACACCTGGCAGCACCCTTCAGTCACCCACCACTGTCTATGTAAACTTGTTCCTGAAATGTTGCTCTCCTCATCTCAAATCTATTCTTCCACTAATTTGAAATTTCCATCCTGAGAAATATTCCAGGCTATGCCCTACATTCCAGGCTATAACCTATGTGTGCCTCTCATCATGGTGTTACCTTCGACGAGGTCTCTCCCTAGCCTCCAATTTTAACAGAGAAAACAACCTATTGAATAAAGCACAGGGTTATGTAGACCTGCATGGTTCAAGGCATGGAGATTGAGCACAAGAGAGTTTAGAGGATTTAGCTGCAACAGAACCTTGAAGTTTGGACGAGTCGCGTTTGTTTATCTTGGAACTGATAAGGGAATTCATTACTTCAAAGTTTGGTGGAGGCAGGGAAACCGCGCAGTTTTAAACAGTACTCCGACGGTTGCTTGGAGCCGGGTTCTGCGAGTCTGTGCGTCAACTGTGGAAATGAGAAGGCCTTTTCTATCGATGGCAAGAACACATTGTTGTATTATCACACTTTTCAAGAAAGGAACGAGAGAGAAAACGGGGAATTATAGACCAGTTAACCTGACATCGGTGGTGGGGAAGATGCTGGAGTCAATTATTAAAGAAGTAATAACAACGCATTTGGATTGCAGTAAAAGGATTGGTCCAACTCAGCGTCGATATATGAAGGGGAAATGTTGCTTGACCAACCTTCGGGAATTTCCTGAGGCTGTGACAAGTAAAATATATGAAAGAGAGCCAGTGGATGTAGTGTATCTGGACTTTCATAAAGCCTTTGATTAGGTCTCACACAGGAGATTAGTGGGCACAATTAGAGAACATGGTATTGAGGGTACGGTATTGACATGGATAGATAATTGGATGGCAGACGGGAAACAAAGAGTAGGAATAAACGGATCAGAATGGCAGGCAGTGGCGAGTGGAGAATCGCAAGGCTCGGTGCTCAGGCCGCAACTATGAACAATATATATTCATGATTTAGATGACGGAATTAAAAGTAACACTAGCACATGTGCAGATGACACAAAGCTGGGTGGCAGTTTGAATTGCGAATAGGAAGCTAGGAGGTTGCAGGTTGACTTGGACAGGTTGAGTGAGTGGGCAGTTGCATGGCATATGCAGTGTAATGTAGATACATGTGAGGTTATCCACTTTGGCGGAAAGAACAAGGAGGGAGCTTATTATCCCAATGGTGTCAGATTAGGAAAAGGGAAGTGCAACGAGACCTGGGTGTCCTTGTTCACCAGTCACTGAAAGTAAACATGCAGGTGCAGCAGGCAGCGAAGATAGCTAATGGCATGTTGGCCATAACGAGTGGATTTGAGATCGGGGTAAAGAGGTCCTTCTGTAGTTGTACAGGGCGAGGGTGAGACCACATATGGAGTATTGTGTGCAGTTTTGGTTTCATAATTTGAGGAAGGCCATCCTTGTTATTGGGGCAGTGCAGCGTAGGTTCACGAGGTTAATCCCCGGGATGGCGGGACTGGCATATGAGGAAAGATTGGAAAGACTGAGGTTGTTTTCATTGGAATTTAGAAGGATGAGAGGGTATTTTATAGAAACATATAAAATTATAAAACCACTGAACAAGCTAGATGGAGGAAAAATGATCCCAATGTTGGGGGAGTCCAGAACCGGGGGGCCCAGTTTAAGAATAAAGGGAAGTCCATTTAAAACTGAGATGGTAATTTTATTTTCATCCAGAGAGCTGTCTATTTCTGGAATTCTCTGCCACAGGAGGCAATAGAGGCCAATTCACTGGAGGAATTTAAAAGAGAGATAGAGCTCTAGGGGTTAGCGGATTAAGGGATTTGGGGAGAAGGCAGGCACGGGTTGCTGATAGTAGATGGTCAGCCATGATCACAAATAATGGCGGCGCTGGCTGGAAGGGACAAATGGCCTCCTATTCCACATATTGTCTCTGTTTCTATGTTCTATGTTTCTATGTTGCCTTCCCATCATAAAAAAAATCGTGGATTGTACCTTGTCCATTGAAGGTAAAATGAATGTATTAATGTCCGACATGTTCGTAGACTCGTTGCTTTCGCGCGAGGACCTAATCGCGCCGTTTCCCAGACCTGTGGCATGTCCAGTACCTCGAGAGGAGAGGTCGACTTTGACAAAATCTTCGACTCCGTCCGCTCTACAACCAACACAAATTTCTAAAAAAAACCTTGCAAAATATCCCAAAGGAACAGGAACTCCCAGTTACTGCAATGTGACAACAACAACAATCCTGACGATAAATAACAAGAATCATATCACAAACCCAATTATTTTATTTTTATTTCTTCATTTGTAGGCTGGGGCAGATGTACAAGGAAGTCAATTGGTTGGCAAATGGACGATGTAACGGGTAAATATTTCGGGCACGACATAACAAATATGGAATGTTTTATGGAGGAAATGGCAGAGAGTAATTGTAATATTTGAGACCACGTAAGGCCCTGTTGTGACTAGCAGAAAGAAAACACGTCCGACATCTTGTAAGTAAGGTTTAATCTCCACAACCGACGGAAACTTCTCCAAGGTCACCTGACCTCAATCACGGCGGCACAGGCATTTATATTAAAGGGGCACTGGCATTTATATTACATATACATCAGAGTGATGAACAATGGAATGCACGAATAGAAATATAAAGGGACGAATTGCTGACAGGCATCTGGATGGGTGGATGGGTGGATAGAATGGACGGGTTAATAGACACCGAAGATGGGGTGAAGGGTATACAGTGAGCCAATGACATGGAGAACAACAGATGGATAGCAACATGGGCAGACGATGGTCTGGCTGTGTAGATAGATGGACAGACAGGCGGATATATCGCTTGAAATACTCCGACAGAGAGGTAGAGAGAAAGAACGGGAGAAAGAGAGAGAGAGAGAGAGAGAGAGAGAGAGAGAGAGAGAGAGAGAGAGAGAGAGAGAGAGAGAGAGACGGAGAGAGAGAGACAGAGAGACAGAAACAAACGACACGTAGATAAATAAATAAGCAGGCAAATAAATAGACAAACAACGCAAGAGGAAGGAAGGAAAGGACGAAGGAAAGAGTAAGGAAGCAAAGAAGGAAGGACGGAAGGAAGGAAGGAAGGAACGAACGAACGAACGAAGAAAGAGAGGAAGACACAAAAATGTAAAATAAATAGGGGAGGAAAGAGGGATATCGAAGGGATAGGAGAGAAAGAACGAGAGAGAGAGGGGGCGGGGGTGGGGATATATCTAATGTGTGTGTGTGAGAGAGAGAGAGAGAGAGAGAGGGAGAGAGAGAGAGAGAGGAGAGAGAGAGAGAGAGAGAGAGAGAGAGAGCGCCAGAGCGAGCGAGCAAGGGAGAGAAAGAGAGAGAAAGAGAGAGATCCAAGGTAAAGAGAGAGAGAAAGAGAGAGAGATCCAAGGTAAATTTGGGACTATTTTTTTTCCATTTTTACAGATGTATCAAAAGTGAATTTAATCTCTCTCACGTTGATGGTGTTGAGGATCCTCCTGTTCAATGTCCTGTTGACGGCCTGCGTCTGGATGATTTAAGGTGAGGCTGGTTCACTCAAATTGGCACATGGAAAGACATCGTGTGGCCGCTGGTCATGTCCGGAATAAACGGTGCAAGCAATATTTCTCGATTGTCCATGTCGTAACCCCCCGCTGATCGTCCGGCTCCAGCCACATTGTGAAGTTAATGCTGAATTATTTAGGTTTTTGAACGTTTGCGGAAGGATAGTTACTCGTCACCCTCAGTACACATGCTACTGTTATATATTCTGCTGTTATATAATGATTAATTAACATCGTCTGGCCATTTTGCACCTCCACCACATACAATTTACATATCGTTCTCAAACGTGTCTATATGTAGAACTTATAGAAACATAGAAACATAGAACATAGGTGCAGGAGTAGGCCATTCGGCCCTTCGAGCCTGCACCGGCATTCAATATGATCATGGCTGATCTTCCATCTCAGTATCCTGTACCTGCCTTCTCTCCATACCCCCTGATCCATTTAGCCACAAGGGCCACATCTAACTCCCTCTTAAATATAGCCAATGAATTGGTGACCTTGGAGAAGTTTCCGTCGGTTGTGGAGATTAAACCTTACTTACAAGATGTCGGACGTGTTTTCTTTCTGCTAGTCACAACAGGGCCTTCTGTGGCAGAGATTCGCCACTCTCTGTGTGAAAAATGATTTTCTCATCTCGGTGCTAAAAGTCTTCCCCCTTATTCTTAAACTGTGACCCCTTGTTCTGGGGTTCCCCAACATCGGGAACAATCTAGCCTGTCCAACCCCTTAAGAATCTTGTAAGTCTCTATAAGACCCCCCCTCAATCTTGTAAATTCCAACGAGTACAAGCCGAGTCTATCCAGTCTTTCTCCATATGGAAGTCCATCCCAGGAATCAGTCTGGTGAACCTTCTCTGTACTCTCTCTATGGCAAGAATGTCTTTCCTCAGATTAGGAGACCAAAACTGTACGCAATACTCCAGGTGTGGCCTGACCAAGACCTTGTACAACTGTAGTAGAACCTCCCTGCTCTTGTACTCAAATCATTTTGCTATGAAATAGCAAATTACTTGCTTTTTAGTTTAGGTAGGATCCACCCAGTTGAACAGTACTACTTACATGCATTACACCATAAAACTGAAATCCCTGTGTAAATGTAACCTGTAATAGTAGATTGACAACAAAAAAACACGTTCACTAGTCTTTATTTGGAAATCGCACATGTTGGATTATATGTGTCTCTACAGCCGTTAAATTGGCACCTTCTCAGTCTAGGTACCATATTAGCAATGGAGTTGGGATATGTATGAAGGAATGCTCCGAACGTGCTTCCTCACGAAGATCCCTCCATCCGCAGATGCGATTGATATCTAAAAGGATAGTGGGGATAGAGTATGTCATTTAAACAATAATTAATAATAATGATAAATTGTTTCATAAATGAGACGTGCAATGTTTGACGTCTGGCAGATTAACGCGAAGGCGCTAAATGGTCCATTGCTTGTTTTAAGAATCAGTTTAAATCTAGTTATCCTGTAAGGTCGCATATATAATGCACAAATCTCCCGAATCATTCCCGCAATATCTTCAGACCTTTTTCTAATTCCAGTGCCAAAAATCTGGTTCAATGCCCTGTAATGGACATGCCAATGCATCGCTGTTCCAGTTTGAGGTTTTATTTACAACAATCAGGACTTTTAATATTCGCTATCTCAACCTTGCTCGCATGTAAAAGTTTAAGAGCATGCACGTAAAGATTCACTATTTGTAGGAAGGAACTGCAGATCGTGGTTTAAACCGAAAATAGACACAAAAAGCTGGAGAAACGCAACGGGTCAGACAGCATCTCTAGAGAGAAGGAATGGGTTAGATTTCGGGTCGAGACTCTTCTTCAGACCGAGCCAGGGGAAAAGGAAACGACAGGTATAGTGAGATATTGAACACACGAACAAAATATATGCAAAAAATGCAACGATTTGCGTTTGGCCTCACTCTGACACTGGAGGAGACCCAGGGCAGAAAGGCCAGTGTGGTTGTGAGAAGGGGAATGAACATGTTTGACAAGCGGAAGATCAGGTAGGTCCACATGGACTGAGCGAAGGTATTCAGAGAAACCGTCGGCAAGTCTACGTTTAGTCTCGCCGATGTATAAGAGTTCACACCTTGAACAATGGATATAGAAGACGAGATTGGAGGAGGTTTAAGTTATCCTCTGCCTAACCTGAAAGGAGTGTCGGGGTCCCTGGACAGAGTGAAGGGAGGAGTTATAGAGATATGCGGTGCGTCACCTGCGTTGCAGATGAAGGTACCTGGGGAGGGGGTGATTTGGTTGGGTAGTTAACCAGGGAGATGCGGAGTACACGGTCTCTGTGGAAGACGAGAGGTGTAGGTATGGGAAGATGCGACCGGTGGTGGGATCCCTTTTGAAGGTGGCGATTATGTGTTGTACGGGACGGCTGATGCGGTGAAAGGTAAGGACTACGGGGACCCTGTCCCTGTTGCGACTAGGGGGAAGAACAGAGCTGCGGGGTGCAGAAATTTATGTTGGACCATTAGCGGCTGAAGTCCCTGTTCAGCAAATGTTGACCAAATCTTACACTCCAACTTTCTTATGGCTAGATGTCAGTCCAAGGACTTCAGTTTTCACCGTTCGCTATTCCCTTTATTCAAAACAGGCACATTTTCGCCGCTGGGATTCATCCACCGACGGCATGCGGAAGAAATGACCCAACTGCACGTCACGAGGCACAGTCTGTTTTATGAGAACGACTCGACATTCACGATACAAACGATTTCCTATCAGTAATCCCTGTCCCTTCTCGATAAAATGACAACTTTGTACTTAGGAATTCTTCGATCTTTCAGGTAGAACATTTTCTTCTGCTCAATTAGCTACGTTTGTTTTAACCATATATAACCATATAACAATTACAGCACGGAAATAGGCCTTCTCGGCCCCTCCAGTCCGTGCCGACCATTTGTTTTCCCCTAGTCCCATCTACCTGCACTCAGACCATACCCCTCCATTCCCTTCACGTCCATATACCTATCCACTTTACTTTTAAATGTAATTTAATAAAATCGATCCTGCCTCCACCACTTCTGCTGGAAGCTCATTCCATACAGACACCACCCTCCGAGTAAAGAAGTTCCCCCTCACGTTACCCCTAAACTTCTGTCCCTTAATGCTCATATCATGCCCTCTTGTTTGAATCTTCCCTACCCTCAATGGGAAAAGCTTATCCACGTCAACTCTGTCTATCCCTTTCATCATCTTAAAGACCTCAATCAAGTCCCCCCTTAACCTTCTGTGCTCCAACGAATAAAGACCTAACTTGTTCAACCTTTTTCTGTAACATAGTTGCTGGAACCCAGGCAACATTCTAGTAAATCTCCTCTGTACTCTCTCTATTTTGTTGACATCCTTCCTATAATTAGGCGACCAAAATTGTACACCATACTCCAGAATTGGTCTTACCAATGCCTTGTACAATTTTAACATTACTTCCCTACTCCTATATTCAATGCTCTGATTTATAGAGGTTAGCACACCAAAGGCTTTCTTTACCACCCTATCTACATGCGATTCCACCTTCAGGGAACTATGCACAGTTATTCCTAGATCTCTCTGTTCCACAGCATTCCTCAATTCCCTACCATTTACCATGTACGTCCTATTTTGATTTGTCCTGCCAAGATGTAGCACTTCACACTTATCAGCATTAATCTCCATCCGCCATCTGTCAGCCCACTTTTCCAAATGGCCCAAATCTCTCTGTAGACTTTGAAAATCTACTTCATTATCCACAACACCACCTATCTTAGTATCATCTCCATACTCACTTGTCCAATTTGCCACCCCATCATCCAGATCATTGATGTACATGACAAACACCAGTGGACCCAACACAGATCCCTGAGGCACCCCACTGGTCACCGGCTTCCAACCTGACAAACAGCCATCCACCATTACTCTCTGACATCTCCCATTCAGCCACTGTTGAATCCACCTTGCTACTCCGCCATTAACAGCCAAAGATTGAACCTTCTTAACCAACCTTCCATGGGGAACCTTGTCAAAGGCCTTACTGAAACCCATATAGACAACATCCACTGCTTTACCCTCATCAATTTCCCTAGTAACCGCTTCAAAAAATTAAAGAAGGTTTATCAAACATGACCTTCCAGGCACAAATCCATGTTGACTGTTCCTGATCAGACCCTGTTTATCCAGATGCGTATACATATTATCTCTAAGTATCCTTTCCATTAATTTGCCCACCACTGACGTCAAACTAACAGGTCTATAATTGCTAGGTTTATTCTTTGAACCCTTTTTAAACAATGGAACTACATGCGCAGTACGCCAATCCTCCGGCACTATTCCCGTTTCTAATGACATTTGAAATATTTCTGTAATAGCTCCTGCTATTTCTACACTAACTTCCCTCAATATCCTAGGGAATATCCTGTCAGGACCTGGAGACTTATCCACGTTTATATTTTTCAAAATGTCAGTACTTCCTCCTCTTTGAATCTCATAGTTTCCATAGCTACTCTACTTTTTTCCCTTACCTCACAGAGTTCAATATCCTTCTCCTTGGTGAATACCGATGAAATTGTTCAATATCTCCCCCATCTCTTTTGGCTCTGCAGATAGCTGTCCATTCTGGCTCTCTAATGGTCCAATTTTATCCCTCGTTATCCTTTTGCTATTAATATTGCTGCAGAAACCCTTTAGATTTACTTTCACCTTTCTTGCCAAAGCAACCTCATATCTTCTTTAACCTTCCTAATTTATTTCTTAAGATTCTTTTTACATTCTTTATACTCCTCTAGCAACTCATTTACTCCATGCTTCCTATAATTATTGTAGATATCTCTCTTTTTTCGAAACAAGTGTCCAATTTCCCTTGAAAACCATGGCTCATTCCAATTTTTACTATTTCCTTTCAACCGAACAGGGACATTAAGTTTCTGTACTCTTACAATTTCCCCTTTAAATGTCCTCCATTTCTCTTCTACATCCTTCCCATAAAACAAAGTGTCCCAATTCACTCCTTTTAAATCCTTACGCATTCCCTCAAAGTTAGCCTTTCTCCAATCAAAAATCTCCACCCTAGGTCCAGTTTTGACTCTCACCATAATTATATTGAAACGAATGGTATTGTGATCATTAGTCCCGAAGTGCTCACCAACGCATACCTCCGTCACCTGACCTACCTCATTTCCTAACAGGAGGTCCAGCACTGCCCCTTCTCTGGTCGATACCTCTATGTACTGCTGCAAAAAAACTATCCTGCACACATTTTACAAACTCCAAACCATCCAGCCCATTTACAGAATGTGTTTCCCAGTCTATTTTTGGAAAATTGAAATCTCCCACAATCACTACCTTGAGCTTACTACTAATATCTGCTATCTCCTTGCATATTTGCTCTTCCAATTCTCGCTCCCCATTTGGCGGTCTATAATACACCCCTAAAAGTGTTCCTACACCGTTCGCACTTCTCAGTCCACCAAAATAGCCGCCCTAGACGAGCCCTCTAATCTATCCTACCAAAGCACTGCTGTAATATCCTCTCTGACAAGCAATGCAACACCTCCACCTCTGGTCCCACCAATTCTATCACACCTGAAGCAACGAAATCCTGGAATATTTAGTTTCCAATCACAGCCGTCTTGCAACCACGTTTCACTGATTGTCACAACATCATATTTCCAGGTGTCAATCCAGGCTCTAAGTTCATCCACCTTTCTTACAATGCTCCTAGCATTAAAATATACACATTTTAGAAACCCACCATCCCTTATTCTCTGTCTATTATCTTTTTTCTCTTTCTCATCTACATTTTGGGTCCGAGTGCTTCCCTTCATGTCCCCTAACCCCGAGTCCCCCCCCCCCCCCCCAGCCTTTCTAGTTTTGGAGGCAGACAAGTTCTTTTAATGTGTGGGAAAGAACTGCAAACGCTGGTTTAAATCTATGGAGAAAAATAATGGGTGATGTTTCTAATGCCCTGTGTCCACCTTCATATTATTTTAATGTTTTCGCAAATAAATAACTGTTCATACCACAAAAATTGTGGCGGGTTCAATGAACTGAATAGGAACAAGGCATACCTTTGAAACATAGAAACATAGAAACATAGAAATTAGGTGCGGGAGCAAGCCATTCGGCAGCCTGTACCGCCAAATATGATCATGGCTGGCCTTCTTCCAACCCTCTGATCCCTTCAGCCACAAGGACACATGGCCAACGAACTTCAACTACCTTCTGTGGCAGAGAATTCAAATTCGTGTGAAAAAACGATTTTCTCAGCTCGGTCCTAAAAGACTGCCCCTTGGTGGGAACAATCTTCCTGCATCTAGCCTGTCCAACCCTTAAGAATTTTGTAAGTCTCTATGAGATCACCCCTCAATCTTCTAAATTCCAGTGAGTACAAGCCGAGTCCTATCCAATCTTTTCTTCATATGGAAGTCTGCCATCCCATTGAAGCAACAACAATGCAAAGGAGGTGGTATGAAAGCGAGTACTTCCACCGGATTAATCTTTCTTCACAGCGCACACGCGAAATATTTTATTTCCAATCAGTTTTTCTGCAATTTCGGTTTGATATATAATCATAGTTCACCGATTACCGGCGGTTACATCGATTACAGGCGACAAGAGGGTTCTTGGATATCAGACCGCCTGTCTCAATGAACGGTAGAACACGAGAGGTTTTTTCAATGTGTACCCGTTGATAAGCCAAGCAATGGCAAAAATGCAAAAATGCTTTGGAGGTGCGGTTGCAGAAAAGGCCTAGTTGAAAGAAACTGCGGTGTTGTCGCCTTGGCTGGAAATTAGAAGACGTTGAAGGGGTGCAAAGAATATAGACCACATCTTGAAGATAAGTGGGACACTTTTTTAGGCAGATTATATTGGCTGTGTGAAACACGCTGCCAGGGGTGGCGATAGAGCTAGATGTGGTGGCGTCATTTAAGAGGTTTTTTTTTAGACAAATGGGTATTCAAGGAATGGAGGGGGATGGATCATGTCCTGGCAGATTAATCTAGTTTGCACCGATAATATGGGCCGAAGGGCCTTTTCCTGTGCTGTACTTTCTATGCCCTATAATAAGATGTAATGACAATATATTTAGCATCATACATTTATTTTTTTCCAGACTGATTAGACATCAATAAAACAAACACATAAATCGTTATTAATATCTGTGATCACTTCTGTGACCAAATGTGTTGCTTCCCGACCGGAGAAAGAAAGCATTACAGTGCATATGCCTATGTTTCCAGTTAGTACTGCTCCCTTTGCAACCGTCTCCCTCCAATTGTACTTTTTGAACGGCGCCAAATTTCGTAAAATACCACTGGCCGGTGCACCATAAAGGGGTTATTTTACGAAATTAGGATTAGAATAGTGTAGCAAACCCCCACATCATCTCTGTTTCAATAAGAGTGTTGGGAATTCTCACGTCGGCCCGAGGTCAATATCTAACCAATGTTATTATGTCCTAATAATCGTGTCAATCCGATTTATTTTCTGACATTGGGAATTTGCTCCGCACAACTTTTGCTTATTTTACACTGGAAGTCTTACAACTATCTGATTCGTCTAATCGTGAGCGAGCATTTTCATAGTTCACGGAGAGAAAACATTAACATTATGGGCGAGAATATAAATTATCAACATATATACGGTCCCAATGCAACTAACAATTCCGCGTCACTATTGGAAAGTGAGGCAGAATGCTCCTATGATCGCTCTCTGATACATTTTCTCATCACATTGACAGGGTACTTGACCGCAATCTTCAACTGCTGTCTAAATTTTGTCTGCGTCCCCGCATAGATACACGAGTTGGTGCAGGAACAGAGCAGATCCAACATGTGTCCGCTTTCCTTGCAGAATAAACTTTGGATCATAGGAATTAGTGTTGGTGGCGTAGATCTTGCTTGAAATTTGGACGAAAAGGAAATTTACAATGTAGGTCAGTTTCAACAGGAGAAAGGTACCAGAGATCGCCATGAGTAAAATGATAGACCGCCTCCTGCTCTCCATCTCCGGGTCGCTTTGTTTATCGCTCTGGCTTTGGGCGCGGAGCCTCCTGCGGGCTGCGCTGGCTGCAAGGATATGTTTGATAGTGAAGGCGTTGAGCATGGAGATCAGAACGAACGGGAGACATGGGTTTAAAATGCGGTGCATCCAATCTCAGAATCTCCATGCAACGGAAGTATAATAGATCTCCCTTATGATGCAGTACCAAGATACGTTATCCATGATGTAGGAGGGGCTCATATTTAAAATACAGAGGGACGTTTTTCAAAATGCCGAGTAGGCAGACGGCTCCAATGACGACCGGCGCGATTTTCTCTGTACAATATCTTAGCTTCACTTTCTGGCAACAAATGGCGATGAACCGATCGAAGGTGAACGCGACCGTGAACCAGACTGAAGCGTCTTTGGAAGCCCAGCTGGGCAGAATAATGAGACTGCACGCCGGGGTGGTGGACAGGAAACTGGAGTTGAAGTAAATAACCCGATGTCGGCTTAAGATAACGGCAGTGACAATGACCAGGAGATCCGCCGCCGCCATAAACACCAGGTAGCGAGTGATGCATTTGGAGAGGCCGCATCTTCCTTGCGATAGAATTACAATCGTCAGCAGGTTAGCTGTGGGAGAGAGCGAGAGACACAGAGACAGAGAGAAAGATAGTGGGTGGGGGTGGTGTGAAAGATAGTCAGAGAGAACAGTCATGATTTGCACCTCGTTACATTATCGGCAGACAGGCGTGAAATTAGTTGATCTGATTAAAACCGCTGGCTAGGAATACAATTAAATAATCTATTCCTAATTCACATCAATAGTTATGGTTTATTTGAGATCCCAGTATCACTTAATACATCAAACGAACAAATTATAAGCAGTTAATGCATTAGACATCGAAGCATGCAATTCGAATTACACACAATGAAAGGTTCACCGTTCACCCTGCATGTGTCCTGCGGGGTAAGAATATTGGATACGTCTGCTGGAGTGATCCCTGTGATTATTCAATGCGTCCACTTTACCCGAAAGCTCATACTCCAACAGCGTTATTGTCAGTAATTTATGCGAAGAAGGGAGCGACACAAACCGTAACGGTCGCAGACAGAATACGAGCTCATGACCGCCTAAAACAGAGTTGAGATATTTGACGTATATCAACACATATTGGTTATAGGGAGAATGACGCGTTAGAGATGTTTTTTGTTGGTGCGGACGTCCGTACATAAACATGAATTTGTTGAGAATAATAATGCGTACATGGGAGATAGCTTTCTGAATGTCAAAATAACAACAACAACAAATTTGTTAGACACCGATAGAAATGAAGAAGAGTACATCCTGGGATGTCAGGACTTTCATATGAGGAAAGACTGGATAGACTCGGCTTGTACTCGCTAGAATTTAGAAGATTGAGGGGGGATCTTATAGAAACTTACAAAGTTCTTAAGGGGTTGGTCAGGCTAGATGCAGGAAGATTGTTCGCGATGTTGGGGAGGTCCAGAACAAGGAGGTCACAGTTTAAGGAGAAGGGGGAATTCCTTTAGGACCGAGATGAGGAAAACATTTTTCACACAAAGTGTAGTGAGTCTCTGGAATTCTCTGCCACAGAAGGTAGTTGAGGCCAGTTGATTGGCTATATTTAAGAGGGAGTTAGATGTTGCCCTTGTGGCTAAAGGGACCAGGGGGTATGGAGAGAAGGCAGGTACAGGATACTGAGTTGGATGATCAGCCATGATCATATTGAATGGCGGTGCAGGCGCGAAGGGCCGAATGGCCTACTTCTGCACCTATGTTCTATGTTTCTATGTTTCTATCAGTATTATAAGCACTGTCGGAAGTAAGGCGGTATACGCATTTATCGAGAAGGTAAAACAGATAGGAAAAATAAACAGATATAAAAAATAAATGCAACGCTGTGTCTCCATACGTAGCACTCGTGAGAATTGCGGAATTGGGGCTTTTAGGGAATACAAAGCAGCTCATTGTGCAACGGCGCCCTCTATGGGATGTGTTACGGGGTGTATCGCAATAAATTGGCCGAACGCCAATGCAGGCAAGTAATCCATGCATTTCAGGCTATCAATATTTGATTGCGCTGCAATGATTAGTCGTGGAAAAATATAAAGCAATAGAACTCACAACTCATCTGGTAGACCAACGGGCTCGCAAAAAAAAAAACATTTTCGAGACTTGATTAAATTGATATTTTCCACAAACATAATAAGCAATCTTGAAATGTTTTGCTTAATTTATTTTGCATAATTTGTAATGAAACGCCGCTTAAATAACAAAAAAACGCGAAAGACACCCAGATATGAAACCATTAATTTGAGAACAATCAAATGGCGAGTTTTAATCTCTAGTAGAGGCATCGTTGTCCTTATGTATAGTCCAGATAGCAATCTCCAGAGCAATAACATCATAATGATCGTTAGTCACAGATACTTGAACAAACAAATTATGGCAGTCATCTGCACACGTTGGTTACATAATTAGAGGTGAAGACATACAGGTTTATGATGGAATAGTGCAAATCTAAGTTAACTGGCAGAAGGTAGCTGCGGATATGTCCAATAACTCAGTTAGATAGAGCGAAATAAAGTGCAAAATATGTGAGATTAAATAGAAAGAGAGAGTACGGACACAATAACCGTTAAACAACGTTGCTCGGTCGTTTTGCCACCACCGATTATCTGGCAAGGCGGAGGTGCTTATCGGACGATCAAGGGGCCTAGATAGATACTGGCATGCCTTCAATTAGTCAGGGACTGTGAGTATTTGGGAGCCGCATTGTCCAAAGTATTCCACATGCCTAATTGGAGGCAATGGTTAGCGATCTGAGAGTCCCCTATCCTTTTGCAAATATGCCGAATCGACTATTAAGCGACTATTACATCGTATTGGTCTGGGTTGCCAATGTATATGTAATATGGAAAGGTGGCGTGCCTAATATGGTCCTCTGCCCACAATGTCTATGTCGAACATGATGCCAAGAAAAACGAATCCAGATTCAGGGGCAGTTTCTTGCCAGCTGTTATCAGGCAACTGAATCATCCGACCAGTAGACAATAGAAAATAGACAATAGGTGCAGGAGTAGGCCATTCAGCCCTTCGAGCCAGCACCGCCATACATTGCTGATCAACCCCAATCAGTACTCGTTCCTGCCTTCTCCCCATATCCCCTGACTTTGTTATCTTTATGTGCCCTATCTAGCTCACACTTGAAAGTATCCAGAGAACCGGCCTCCACCGCCCTCTGAGACAGACACACAACTTACCGCCCTCTGAGACAGACACTTACCCCTTATTCTTACATTCCACAAGCAGAAAGCAGTCCTGAACTGTGACCTACTTCGTTGGTGACTCTCCGATTATCCTTGATCAGATTATGCTGCGTTTTCCTTGCACTCTCTGTTATTTTCCCTTCTCGTGTATCTACACACTGTAAATGGCTCGATTGTAATTGTGTATTATCTTTCCGCTGACTGGAATGCACACGACAAAAGCTTTTCACTGCACCTCGGTACACCTGGCAATAAACTGTACTGTAACCTGAAAAATAATTTGATCCGACTGCACATGATCCATATCGATCCATTCCCGCCATAGCCATGATACTAACTACACGTCTAGAATGATCTAGGAATAACTGTGCATAGTTCCCTGAAGGTGGAATCGCATGTAGATGGAGTGGTAAAGAAAGCCTTTGGTGTGCTGGCCTTTATAAATCAGATCATTGAATATAGGAGTAGGGAAGTAATGTTAAAATTGTACAAGGCATTGGTAAGACCTGGAGTATGGTGTACAATTTTGGTCGCCTAATTATAGGAAGGATGTCAACAAATAGAGAGAGTACAGAGGAGATTTAGTAGAATGTTGCCTGGGTTCCAGCAACTATGTTACAGAGAAAGGTTGAACAAATTAGGTCTTTATTCTTTGGAGCGCAGAAGGTTAAGGGGGGACTTGATTGAGGTCTTTAAGATGATGAAAGGGATAGACAGAGTTGACGTGGATAAGCTTTTCCCATTGAGGGTAGGGAAGATTCAAACATAGAAACATAGAAACATAGAAACATAGAAATTAGGTGCAGGAGTAGGCCATTCAGCCCTTCGAGCCTGCACCGCCATTCAATATGATCATGGCTGATCATCCAAACAAGAGGGCATGACATGCGAATTAAGGGACGGAAGTTTAGGGGTAACGTGAGGGGGAACTTCTTTACTCAGAGGGTGGTGGCTGTGTGGAATGAGCTTCCAGCAGAAGTGGTGGAGGCAGGATCGATTTTAACATTTAAAAGTAAAGTGGATAGGTATATGGACGGGAAGGGAATGGAGGGGTATGGTCTGTGTGCAGGTAGATGGGACTAGGAGAAAACAAATGATCGGCACGGACTGGAAGGGCCGAGAGGGCCTGTTTCCGTGCTGTAATTGTTATATGGTTATATATGGTTATGGAACTTTAGTTGCCATTTTCGGTATAGTGCTCTGGGATTTCAGGGGCAACAGATATTCCTCGTTTCGATTAGAGTCCGCCAAGCGGGAACCTTCGGCTGCGTGTGACATCTGCTGTGCTGGAGTGTGAGGTGAGACGGGGGGTGAATTGTGTTTCGCTTAGACCCGTTTCTGGAAACCAAAGATCTTACACAGCTGAGGTTGATACCTAACGCGGAGGAGCCGTTTGTTGGAATTGGAGAGTTGCGGTTTGCGGTTGTGTTCGTGTCTTGAGCTTTTTGTTGAGCAACAGCTCAATGTTGAATCACTGTGAGACTTAGCGCGCAGAGATACAGGCCGGAGTCCTGAAGCTTTACTTGTGTGATTGTCAACGGGATATTCCCTCCATTGGCCAGATCAGCCGCGAACCTCTCCCTTGCAAAATCCGCTTTTTCATTGTTGCTGTTATCCCGATACAAAATAAACTGCGGAGCCTGATCCGCTTGCTGTCGGTACCAATAGAGGTCGGGGTTGTCGCTACCTGTCGAGTACCTGCACTGTATTTTCACTGTCTTTCCTTCAACCACACTTAACTCGGTTTCCGGCTGCGTAACCGACTCTCCCCGAATATCCCCTGAAAAGTAAACGTTGGTGAATTGTGTTCAGCATTGAGTTGGAAAGTTGCAAACGTGGCATAAAACACAACGGAGAAAAGGCACCGTGATACTTACCGAACACAGTGCATATTATCATAAGAATGTGGGAGAACATGGTCTCGTGGCTAACTTCGGCAGCAAACTTCTGCAGTAGCTTTGCCCTTACCTGTAACGATAGGACGGGGACAATATATCCGGATTGGGGTGATTGAAGCACCGTTCAAGGCAGAAGGTATACCGAAAGCTGAGGAAGTATTTACCTTTGGCGGCCGGGCGGCGCAGCGGTAGAATTGCTGCGGTAGTGACCCGGGTCGAAACTGACCACGGGTGTTGTGTTTACCTTCTCCCTGTCACCTTCGTGGAGTTTGCACCTTCTCCCTGTCACCTTCGTGGGGTTTTCTCCGGACTTTCCGGTTCACACCCACACTCCAAAGACGTAGGCTAATTAGCTTGGAAGAAAAGAGGAAATTATTCCTAGTTTGTGTAGACTAGCGTTAGTGTGCGGGGATCGCTGTTGGGCGCGGACTCGGTGGGCCGAAGGGACTTATTCCGCGCTGCATCTCAAAACTGAACTAAACCAAATTTAACTGAAGTAAGCGGCAGTCTTGTAACGCGAGTAATGACCCACTGGGCGTTTTTTTTGCTACTTCCTCTGACGTCATGTGTTCGTCAGCATTGGTGTTTTCTCGGGCGAATGGGGGTGGACGCATCCTTCTTTGAGGAGAGTTTCAGTTTGTCTGTGCATCCATCCTTCCTCCCCACATCACCAATTGGTATGTAGTTAAAATTGGCGGGGAAACAGGCCCTTCGGCCCACCACGCCGAGCAGCGATCTCTAACACTAACACTATCCCACGCACACTAACGATACTTAACAAGAATACCAAGTCAATTAACCTACAAACCTGAGGGTCTTTGGAGTGTGGGGGAAACCGAAGGTCCCGGAGAAAACCCACGCAGGTCACAACCCACGCAGGTAAAACGTAAACCGCCGTATAGATAATACCAGGATCGAAACCGGATTTCTGGCGCTGCACGGTAGCCACTCTACCGCTGCGCCACCGTGCCGGAAGTTGCATTGGTACTGGTTTATTGACACTGAGAAACGGCGGAAGCAATGTTGTGTGTGTTATTTGGGCAGATCACACCCTGCACAAGTACAACAAAAGCATACATTAAAGAAAATGGTGGTGTGAAACGAGAAAGATATGCGGAATATACTGTTGCAACCCCGTTGGAAATGAAATAAATGTATTTTCTATGCAGAAGGTGCAACATATGTAGAAATCTTTCCTATCATAATGCAAATGAGGACGGAAAAATAATGGAGACCATAATATAATATAACCATATAACCATATAACCATATAACAATTACAGCACGGAGACAGGCCCTCTCGGCCCTTCCAGTCCGTGCCGACCATTTGTTTTCCCCTAGTCCCATCTACCTGCACTCAGACCATACCCCTCCATTCCCTTCACGTCCATATACCTATCCACTTTACTTTTAAATGTTAAAATCGATCCTGCCTCCACCACTTCTGCTGGAAGCTCATTCCACACAGCCACCACCCTCTGAGTAAAGAAGTTACCCCTCACGTTACCCCTAAACTTCTGTCCCTTAATTCTCATGTCATGCCCTCTTGTTTGAATCTTCCCTACCCTCAATGGGAAAAGCTTATCCACGTCAACTCTGTCTATCCCTTTCATCATTTTAAAAGACCTCAATCAAGTCCCCCCTTAACCTTCTGCGCTCCAAAGAATAAAGACCTAACTTGTTCAACCTTTCTCTGTAACATAGTTGCTGGAACCCTGGCAACATTCTAGTAAATCTCCTCTGTACTCTCTCTATTTTGTTGACATCCTTCCTATAACTAGGCGACCAAAATTGTACACCATACTCCAGAATTGGTCTTACCAATGCCTTGTACAATTTTAACATTACTTCCCTACTCCTATATTCAATGCTCTGATTTATAAAGGCCAGCACACCAAAGGCTTTCTTTACCACCCTATCTACATGCGATTCCACCTTCAGGGAACTATGCACAGTTATTCCTAGATCCCTCTGTTCCACAGCATTCCTCAATTCCCTACCATTTACCATGTACGTCTATTTTGATTTGTCCTGCCAAGATGTAGCACTTCACACTTATCAGCATTAAACTCCATCTGCCATCTTTCAGCCCACTTTTCCAAATGGCCCAAATCTCTCTGTAGACTTTGAGAATCTACTTCATTATCCACAATACCACCTATCTTAGTATCATCTGCATACTTACTTATCCAATTTTCCACCCCATCATCCAGATCATTGATGTACATGACAAACAACAGTGGACCCAACACAGATCCCTGAGGCACCCCACTGGTCACCGGCTTCCAACCTGACAAACAGCCATCCACCATTACTCTCTGACATCTCCCATTCAGCCACTGTTGAATCCATCTTGCTACTCCGCCATTAACACCCAAAGATTGAACCTTCTGAACCAACCTTCCATGGGGAACCTTGTCAAAGGCCTTACTGAAATCCATATAGACAACATCCACTGCTTTACCCTCATCAATTTCCCTAGTTACCGCTTCAAAAAATCCAAGAAGGTTTGTCAAACATGACCTTCCAGGCACAAATCCATGTTGACTGTTCCTGATCAGACCCTGTTTATCCAGATGCTTATATATATTACCTCTAAGTATCCTTTCCATTAATTTGCCCACCACTGACGTCAAACTAATAGGTCTATAATTGCTAGGTTTATTCTTTGAACCCTTTTTTAAACAATGGAACAACATGCGCAGTACGCCAATCCTCCGGCACTATTCCCGTTTCTAATGACATTTGAAATATTTCTGTCATAGCTCCTGCTATTTCTACACTAACTTCCCTCAATGTCCTAGGGAATATCCTGTCAGGACCTGGAGATTTATCCACCTTTATATTTTTCAAAAGTGTCAGTACTTCCTCCTCTTTGAATCTCATAGTTTCCATAGCTACTCTACTTTTTTCCTTTACCTCACAGAGTTCAATATCCTTCTCCTTGATAAATACCGAAGAAAAGAAATTGTTCAATATCTCCCCCATCTCTTTTGGCTCTGCAGATAGCTGTCCATTCTGGTTCTCTAATGGTCCAATTTTATCCCTCGTTATCCTTTTGCTATTAATATAGCTGTAGAAACCCTTTGGATTTACTTTCACCTTTCTTGCCAAAGCAACCTCATATCTTCTTTTAGCCTTCCTAATTTCTTTCTTAAGATTCTTTTTACATTCTTTATACTCCTCTAGCACCTCATTTACTCCATGCCTCCTATAATTATTGTAGATATCTCTCTTTTTTCGAAACAAGTGTCTAATTTCCCTTGAAAACCATGGCTCTTTCCAATTTTTACTATTTCCTTTCAACCTAACAGGGACATAAAGATTCTGTACTCTTACAATTTCCCCTTTAAATGTCCTCCATTTCTCTTCTACATCCTTCCCATGAAACAACGTGTCCCAATTCACTCCTTTAAAATCCTCACGCATTCCCTCAAAGTTACCCTTTCTCCAATCAAAAATCTCCACTCTAGGTCCTGTTCTGACTCGCTCCATAATTATATTGAAACTAATGGTATTGTGATCACTGGTCCCGAAGTGCTCACCAACGCATACCTCCGTCACCTGTCCTGCCTCATTTCCTAACAGGAGGTCCAGCACTGCCCCTTCTCTGGTCGGTACCTCTATGTACTGCTGCAAAAAACAATCCTGCACACATTTTACAAACTCCAAACCATCCAGCCCATTTACAGAATGTGTTTCCCAGTCTATTTTTGGGAAATTGAAATCTCCCACAATCACTACCTTGTGCTTACTACTAATATCTGCTATCTCCTTACATATTTGCTCTTCCAATTCTCGCTCCCCATTTGGCGGTCTATAGTACACCCCTAAAAGTGTTGCTACACTGTTCCCCCTTCTCAGTTCCACCCAAATAGCCTCCCTAGACGAACCCTCTAATCTATCCTGCCAAAGCACTGCTGTAATATCCTCTCTGACAAGCAATGCAACACCTCCACCTCTGGTCCCTCCAATTCTATCAGCCCGGAAGCAACGAAATCCTGGAATATTTAGTTTCCAATCACAGCCCTCCTGCAACCATGTTTCACTGATTGCCACAACATCATATTTCCAGGTGTCAATCCAGGCTCTAAGTTCATCCACCTTACTTACAATGCTCCTAGCATTAAAATATGCACATTTTATAAACCCACCATCCTTTATTCTCTGTCTATTATCGTTTTCATCTTTCTCGCCTACATTTTGGGTCCGAGTGCTTCCCTTCTCTGCCTCTTGCCCCACAACCTGTCCCCTAGCCCCCTCTACCCGAGTCCCTCCCCCCAGCCTTTCTAGTTTAAAGTCTCCCCAGTAGCCTTTGCAAATCTCCCTGCAAGGATATTGGTTCCCTTCGGGTTCAAGTGCAACCCGTCCTCTGCGTACAGATCATGCCTTCCCCAAAAGAGGTCCCAGTGATCAAGAAACTTGAATCGCTGCCCACTGCACCAGTCCCTCAGCCACGCATTTAGCCTCCACCTCATTTCAATCCTACTCTCACTGTCACGCGGCACAGGCAGTAATCCTGAAATCGTTACCCTTTTGGTCCTTCTCTTTAACTTTCCCCCCAACTCCCTAAATTCTCCCTTCATTACCTCGTCACT
Source organism: Okamejei kenojei (assembly GCA_035221665.1). Taxonomy (NCBI): domain Eukaryota; kingdom Metazoa; phylum Chordata; class Chondrichthyes; order Rajiformes; family Rajidae; genus Okamejei; species Okamejei kenojei. The sequence continues at coordinate 328,035 of JAVHYY010000154.1, forward strand.
TTTTCTGCCTATGCCATTGGTACCTATGTGTACCACAACATCAGGCTCCTCTCCCTCCCTTATCAGAATCTTTTGGACACGTTCTGACACATGCGAGACCCTGGCACCAGGGAGGCAAACTACCATCCGGGTCTCCCGACTGCGTCCACAGAATCGCCTATCCGACCCCCTAACTATAGAGTCCCCTATTACAATTGCCCTCCTCTTTTTGCTACCCTTCTGAGCATCAGGGCCGGTCTCTGTGCCGGAGGCCCGGCCGCTGTTGGTGCCCCTGCTAGGCTGTCCCCTCCAATCGTACTCAAACCCGAGTACCTATTTTCCAGTTGTACGGTCACAGGGGTACTCTCTAGCCCCTGCCTCTTGCCCTTCCTAACCGTGACCCACTTGTCTGCCTCCTGTGGTCTGGGAGTGACTACCTCCCTGTAGCTCCTCTCTATGACCTCCTCACTCTCCCTGACCAGACGGAGGTCGTCGAGCTGCTGCTCCAGGTTCCTAACACGATCCTTTAGGAGCCCCATCTCGACACACCTGGCGCAGATGTGTACGTCTGGAGGGCTATCAGATTCCCTGACCTCCCACATCTGACATCCAGAACAGTACACTGCCCTGGCCTTCATACTGCCCCCCTTACACAGGATACAATAGCAACACAATATAAAATCACTACAAACTGCTGGGATCTGACTGTAAATCAGCTGCTTTCCCTAGTCCACTTCCCACCAATCAGCGGCTTCCTCAAAAAAAAACCCACTTCTCCAAATGGAATGTTATGGATTTTGGTAAGCCTCTGAAAAAAACAAGCCCCGCGCTAGATTTTATAGCTTACCGGTCGGGTGTCGCTCCTCCTCCTCCTCCTCTTCCAACGGCTCATGTGGGCCTCTGAAAAAAACAAGCCCCGCGCTAGATTTTATAGCTTACCGGTCGGGTGTCGCTCCTCCTCCTCCTCCTCTTCCAACGGCTCCTGTGGGCCTCTGAAAAAACAAGCCCCGCGCTAGATTTTATAGCTTACCGGTCGGGTGTCGCTCCTCCTCCTCCTCCTCTTCCAACGGCTCCTGTGGGCCTCTGAAAAAACAAGCCCCGCGCTAGATTTTATAGCTTACCGGTCGGGTGTCGCTCCTCCCCCTCCTCCTCTTCCAACGGCTCCTGTGGGCCTCTGAAAAAACAAGCCCCGCGCTAGATTTTATAGCTTACCGGTCGGGTGTCGCTCCTCCCCCTCCTCCTCTTCCAACGGCTCCTGTGGGCCTCTGAAAAAAAACAAGCCCCGCGCTTGATTTTATAGCTTACCGGTCGGGTGTCGCTCCTCCCCCTCCTCCTCTTCCAACGGCTCCTGTGGGCCTCTGAAAAAACAAGCCCCGCGCTAGATTTTATAGCTTACCGGTCGGGTGTCGCTCCTCCCCCTCCTCCTCTTCCAACGGCTCATGTGGGCCTCACATAATGGAAGAGAAACGACGAGACAACGGAGAGATGGACATTGAAAGTGCAATAGGAAAGTGAGAAAACATAAATAGGCCAAAGGAAAAGCGAGCAAACCTAGAAACGACTCATGAGCAAAGGATTTGCTGGACGATCTAGGGTCTCGACCCAAAACATCACCTAAGCCTTTTCTCCAGAGATGCTGCTTCAACACTGAGTTACTCCAGCATGTTGTTATGATCTTTGCTAGAAGAACTCAGCGAGCCGGGTGGCTTCTGTGGGGGGATGGTCAGGGTCCGTTTCTCGTGGGGAGCCTTCTTCAGAGGTGCCTCCAAAGTCTGACGAACGTTTAAGACCCGACACGTCGTTGACCTATTTCCCTCCACAGATGTTGCCTGGCCCACATAGTTCCTCCAATTGCCCAGGACTCCGGAAATAACACCCCACCTCTCCACCGACTGTCCTTTCTGTTTCCGGTATCAGTCTCCAGGTGCTGCTGATCACTGGTGCCAATTAGACCTGTCTGCTGATCCTTCATCAATAACTGCCTCCTGCGTGACGGATATGCTACCACATCAACTTCAAAACCAAACCCGCAGACAAATTATATTTCACGTTTGCAAAAGAGAGGAGAGAAAGTGCTGCATAATATCATGCGTGAAGGTGATTCATTCAGATTTTATTAAAGAGGCAACAAACGTAACGAACGAGAGAACCAGGTTCAAAATTCCCTGCGGAGCTCCTTGATCTAGAGTATCGACACAAGGCGTTGACTATCCCTTTATCGCTACAGATAGTCTTTCATCAACAATGTTTCTCCAGCAGTTTGTGTTTTTGTCCCAGTTCTTCATCTATTCATTACCGAATTTACTCGCAGAATGCTGCTCGAAATTATATATAGGCGAAAATTATTTTCTATCGTCGTTGGGGATAGGATGCAACGTTGGGTGGGAAAGGATGGACAGAGCAGGGCGGTAAAAGGAATCCATTGCGTGGGGTGGAGGTGGCGGGAAGCGGTGACAAGAAGAAGGGAAGGAGAGGGTAAGCGAAATGTAGGATGGGGTTGAAACCTCCAAACTCCCCATCAACCATTATCTCAAAACCTATTGTAATTTTACAGGATCATTAAAAGCTACAAGACAGACGGCCATTCAAACAACCGTGGATATATCAATATATCTCCACGGCTTCGCTCTATTTTCGCGGTTCTGAGCCTGTATATTGGTTTAATTCATTGGCCGGTGCTCCCGCATTGTCAGGAAGGAACTGCTGATGCTGCTTTAAACCGATGATTGGTACAAAAAGCTGGAGTAACTCCGCGGGCCAGACAGCATCTCTGCAGAAAAGGAATATGTGAGGTTTCTGGTTGGGAACGTTCTTCAGACTAAGAGTCAGCGGAAAGGGAAATGATAGAAATAGACGGTGAAATAGAGAAAGCGAACAAAGGAATGAAATATGTGCCCAGACTCATTGGCTAGTTCTCAACAGATTATTGTAAATCATAAAAACATAGAAAGTAGATGCAGGGGGAGGGGGAGGGGGGGTGCGATACCTGTAGAGGAAGGGGTTTGGGTGGGACTGTATGAATTAAACAAGTGGTTGCGGAGGGAGCGGTCACCAACGGTATGATTAGTGGTCGGAGCACGATGGACTTGACGGAGATGACGGAGGTGCGGATGCTGCTGGGGTGAAAGATAAATACCAGAAAAATACTGTCGTTGATGCGTCTAGGCGGATGGAGGGAATCTAACGAAGGGGAACATACGAGGAGACGCGCGTGAAGGACCCATCTATGATAGAAGGAGTGAAACCACTTTCACTAATGAATAAATATATCTCGAATATCGTTGTATTCAAAACCTTATATTGCAAGGAGTTGCGGCGGAGTTGGAGCAACTGAGAATAGGGGATAGCATCGTAGTAAGAGGCAGGGTTAGAAGAAATGTCGTCCTGGCAACTATGCGCCTAATAGACGTCAGTCGGTAGTCTGTCCCCTGTGATGGAGGCAGATAGATCAAGAAAGGGAAGAGAGATTTCAAAAATAGCGCTGGTGCATTTGTTGGCTGGGTGGAAGTTAGTGGTAACGTTTGTATGTCCACGAGATCTGCATGGATGCAGGAGGTAGCCCCGACACACATTGTTTCTAGTTCCTCCCCGCTTCAATGTCCGAATAAGGGTCCAGACCGCAAAAATTACCTATCGTTTTTCCCTGCTCTACATCGGTGAGACCAAGCGTAGGCTTGGCGATCGTTTCGCCGAACACCTGCGCTCGGTTCGCAATAACCAACCTGATCTCCCGGTAGCTCAGCACTTCAACTCCCCCTCCCATTCCGAATCCGACCTTTCTCTCCTGGGCCTCCTCCATGGCCAGACTGAGGCCCACCGTAAATTGGAGGAGCAGCACCTCATATTTCGCTTGGGCAGTTTACACCCCAGCGGTATGAACCCGAGGTGGCGCCATCGAGTGTGGGTGGCACCATCGAGTGTGGCAGCCTCGCCTGCAGTTGTTAGTCCTTCACCCATTCTTTATTTTTAGTTCGTCAAAAAGTTTTGTTTTAGAAGCCTTTTAGTATTTTTTTGTGAGGGGTGGGGGGTGGGGAGGGGGAAACCGTTTTTTCCAGTCCTTACCTGGTCGAGGATGCGTCCTTCCTCGGAGTCGCATCTTCGCCCTCTCCTCGCGGCCTACCATCTGGATTGGCGCGTCCTTGTCTGTCGTAGACCGGCCAGAGCTTCGAGCTGCAGCTTCAGCGGCGGCACAGCACTGAGGTACCATCGCGGGTTGCCGTGTGTAGCTCCGGAGTGCTGGGACTGCCGAATTCAACGTCGTGGAGCTGTGGTCTGCGGAGCTTCCAGCCGCGGCGGCGCAGAATGTATCATCGCGGATCCTGAGATCTTTCGCCGAGGTCGCCAGTGTTGGAGCTCCGTCCAGCGCGAGCCTGTGGACTTCGGGGGCCGGGGTCTCCGGTAGGAAGCGCCCGTTTCGGAACTCCAAGCCACTGAGAGCATTCTTCCGAGTTCCATTATTCCCGCGAGAGGGCCTAAAACATCGGGCCGCCGTAGCGGCGGCTGCAGAGGCCTCAATAGGCCCCGACCACGGGTGAACATAGAGGAAGTGGACGGAAATTTGCTGCCTTCCCTCACAGTGGGATAGGTTGATCCCGCTGTGGGGGGATGTTTTTTATGTTTAAGGTTAAATTCTATTGTGTTGTATTTATCTTATTTGTGCACTGCATGGCAACTCAAATTTCACTGCACCAATTGGTGTATGTGACAATAAATGTCCTTTGTCCTTTGTCATTTGCATGAACATTGACTTTTCCAATTTCAGGTAGTCCCTGTTTTCTCCTCCCCTCCCAGCTCTCCCTCAGCCCGCTGTCTCCGCCTCTTCCTTTCTTCTTCCCGCCTCCCCACCCTCACATCAGCCTGAAGGAGGGTCTCGACCTGAAACGTCGCCTATTTCCTTCACTTGCATAGATGCTGCCTCACCCTCTGAGTTTTTCCACCATTTTTTTCTGCCTTCGATTTTCCAGCACCTGCAGTTCCTTCTTAAACTATCTGTTTTCCCCAGTTATCATGTGACCCGTTGATTTATTCCAGCATTATTGTCCATCTTAGTTGCTCGGGAATATTGACTGGAATTATAGAGGGAGGGGGGTGCTAAACGGTTGGGGGCTACGTAAGCTGGCCTCCGTTGCCTTAATTTAGGACTTAGGTTGACAGCATAATGACGGACATGGACAAATCAAACGCCGTCAACAATCTATTTCACAGACTAGAGGATTCTAAAGCCAGAGGACATCGGTACACGGAAGAGAAATGACGTAGCGGGATGCGAGGAGAAACGTTTTTCACTCAGAGGTTCAGTCCGAATTTTAGTTCATGTGTGGAATCAGCTGGCAAAAGGAAAGTATAGATGCGGTAGTAGTTATGATTAAAAAACTATAAGAACAGATATATGATCGGAAAGGTTGAGGGGGCTGTGAGCCAAACACGCACAAAGGAGGTCAGCAGAATATACCAAATTGGTGGGCATCGTTAACGCGGGCTGTTAAGCATTTTTCCATGCTCTACAGCTCTGCGCCACAAAACAGATTGACAGAATAATACGGATCATACGCATTGGTTTGGGGACTTTTGAATGTTGACCCATCATTTCTTGCAATGACCGATTAATGTTGGTGGACAGGTGTTGCTGAGCTCGTTTTCGCGGTTTACGTTTACGTTGAGGTTTTTGTACAGTGTCGGGGAGTTTTGTAACGCCGTGATACGCAACGCACAGAAATAGATGGCGCTATCTTCGACCTTTGCATCAGAAATCACCAAACGGAAGACTTGATAATTTTGGAAAAGGCGAGCGCGGAAGCGTCCCGTCCCAATGCCCGCATCCATTGGCTTCGTGTTATCCAGATGCATCTGAGGTGCCTCAATCCGGTGCAGGCGGTACCAATAAAGCTCCGGGTTAACATAACTGGTGTTGTACTTGCAACTGAACTCAGGATGATCTCCTTCAATCGCCTCCACATCGCCCTGATTCTGAACAACGGAATCCCCTTCAATTGTACCTGGAGTGAATAATTCAATTCATCTCTTTATCGAATTCTTCGTCGACAAAGCTCACACCAGCAGCAAAAAGTATACGCTAATCTGCCATTAATATGTCCATCGGTATTGAGGAGATGGAGTCATAGAAAGTCATAGTCATAGAGTAACACATTGTGGATACACGCCCTTCGACCCAACTCGCCCACACCGGCCAACAATGTCCCAGCTATCCTCGTCCCACTTGCCCGCGCTTAGCCCATAACCCTCCAAACCAGTCCTGTCAATGTACCTGTCCAAATATTTCTTAAACGAAGAGTAGTCCCAGTCTCAACTACCTCCTCTGGCAGCTTGTTCCATACACCTACCACCCTATGTGTGAAAAGGTTACCCCTCTGATTCCTATTAAATCTTTTCCCCTTCACCTTGAATTTATGTCCTCTGGTCCTCGATTACCCTACTCTGCGTAAACTACTTTGTGCACCTACCCGATCTATTCCTCTCATGATTTTGTATACTTCTATAAGACCCCTCTCATCCTCCTACGCTCCATGGAATAGAGATCCAGCCTACTCAACCTCTCCCTATATCTCACACCCTCTAGTCCTGGCAACATCCTCGTAAATCTTTTCTGAACCTTTTCAAGCTTCACAATATATTTCCTATAACATGGTGCCCAGAACTGAACACAATATTCTAAACGCGGTCTCACCAACGGCTTATAGAACTGCAACATTACCTCCCAGCTTCTATACACAATACTCTGACTGATGAAGGCCAATGTGCCAAAAGCCTTTTTGACCACCCTATCTACCCGTGACTCGACTTTCATAGCACTTGTACTCCAAGACCCCTCTGTTCTACGCAACCATTTACTGTATAGGTCCTGCCCGTGTTCGGCGTCCCAAAACGCAACACCTCATATTTCTCTGTGTTAACTTCCATCACTCATTCCTCCGCCCACCTGGCCAATCGATCCAGATCCCGCTGCATTCGTTCACAACCATCTTCACTATCTGCAAAACCACTAACCTTTGTATCATCAGCAAACTTGCTAATCTTGCCCTGCAGGTTCTCATCCAGAAACCGTTTTTTTTAATCTCATAGGGGCTTGTTCAAAGGACACAGAGGAGGCTTATTCAAAGGACACAAGTGAGAAGAAGAATTAAGCCATCGTCCACTCCGCCATTCACTTATGGCTGAACTATCTCTTCCTCCTAAACCTATCCCCCTGCCTTCTCCCCATACCAACTGACATCCGTACTAATCAATAATCCATCTACTGCAGCTCTGCCTTAAACATATCCATTGACTTGGCCTTCACAGCCTTTTGTGGCAAATAATTCCACAGATTCGCCTCCCTTCGACTGAAGATATTCCTGTTCAACTTCTTCCTAAAGGAATGTCCTTTAATTCTGAGACTTAGACCGCTGGTCCGAAACTCTCCTATCAGTTGACACATATCTCCACATCCACTCTGTCCAAGCCTTTCATAGTTCGGCACGTTTCAATAATGTCCCTCTCCATCCTTCTAAACGCCAGCGAGTACAGGCTCAGTGCCGTTAAACTCTCACCATATTTGAACCCACTAATTCCTGGGATCATTCTTGTAAATCTCCCGTGGACCCACTCCAGAGCCAACACATCCTTCCTCAGGTATGGTGTTCAAAATGTCTCACAATACTGAACATGCGGCCTGACCTGCGCCTTGTCGTGCCTCAGCATCACATCCCTGTTTTTATATTCGAGCGCTCTTGACATAAATGCTAGCATTGCTTCTTTCCTACCGATTCAACTGCCAGATTAACCTTTTGGGAATCCTGCGCCCTTTGCACGTCCGAATTCTAGTTTATCTCCCCATTTGGGAAATAGTCCACGCCTTTATTCCTACTCCCAAAATACATGACTCCGCAATCTGCTACACAATATTCCATCTGCCACTTCTCTGCCCACTCTCCGAGTCGTTCTGCAGTGTCCCTGCTTTCTCTACTCTACCTGCCCGTCTACCTATTTGCCTATCTTCCGCAAACGTGGCCACAAATCCTTCAATCCCCTCGTCCAAATTATTAATACACAACCCGAGGAGTAGGGGCTCTTGCACCGACCACTGCGGAACTCCGCTAGTCACTGGCAACTGATCAGTAAAAGCTCCCTTTGTTGCAAAGTACATAAGAGAAAAGCCCTTTAAATCGACCTTGTTGTAGTGAACAAAATAACGAGGGACTTTGGGAACGGGAACGCTCGCAGTCGAAATCTACAATTAATAAATGGAATCAGAAAATAGGAGATACATATTGCAAAGTCCATTAGTCATATTTGTCAACGAGTAACATAAGTTCTAATTTACCTATTAAAAAGACGATGTGGAGCAGACCAAAACGAGTCATTATTAAACTGCCTGCGATTTTTTCTGGGTCAGAATTGCACCGTGTGCGAACTGGCCGTCCGACGCGATTGAGCTGAGTTGCTCTCGATGTCAATACCCGAACTGCAGCGGGCTCCGAACCTCAATGCAGTCAGGCGCAGGTGCGGAATTCAATGACCCACTAACTCACCGACTCATCTCGCTGGTGGTTCAACACCGAACCGCCGGCTACATTGAAACACACGTGACCCATAAAGTCTTCGCGACAGCGTAGCCTTCCTGTCTGCCGACTTTAATTGCGATATACTATTAAAGGCTCACGACCATTTCAGAGACACATCGCGACCTTTTGCAGTAACTCACAGCACGTTCGCCATATGTGGTGGCTGTTTAAATCTGTGTTTAATCTTAAGGTAGATATGCATCCTTTCGCTTTTTTTGTATGATTATAGCAATTCAAATATCACTGTATCTCGGTATACGTGACCAGAACGTACCATTGAACATAGAAACATAGAAACATAGAAAATGGGTAGAGGAGTAGGCTATTCGGCCCTTCGAGCCTGCACCGCCATTCAATATGATCATGGCTGATCATCCAACTCAGTATCCCGTACCTGCCTTCTCTCCATACCCCCTGATCCCTTTAGCCACAAGGGCCACATCTAACTCCCTTTTAAATATAGCCAATGAACTGGCCTCAACTTCCTTCTGTGGCAGAGAATTCCAGAGATTCGCCAATCTGTTTGACAAGTGAACAATTGACAATTCGCGATGAACGACAAGCTACTGTCCTGATCATATTTCCTAAAATCTCTTCGAAGCAAGCAAATGCAAGTAGAACGTGTTAGAGTTTTATTTCACAATTATGTATTGCACAACTTGAAAAAACCCCACAAACATTGATATTGGACGCACAAAGCTGGAGTAACTTAGTGGTATAGGCAGCATCTAAAGAGAAAAGGAATTCTCCAGCATCTGCAGTTTCTTCGTTAACACAAGGAATAGGTCGAGACCCTTCTTCAGACATTCTCTCCCTATCCCTCATCCCACCAAAAAATGATGATAAGGTTATAGCAAATAATTAGAAGCTGTTTACAATAACAACATACCTGACAATTACTTGTAATTCACAAATGCACATAATTTAATAGTCTCTAATTTTGTCGTTTCATAGCACTATTATTGAATGCAAGACACGCATTTAAATCATTCCCACTATTTGAACCACTTTCTGACTGCATTGAAGGGATATTTTACCGCACCCTTCAACTGCTCTCGGAATTTAGTCTGAGTCCCTGCATAAATACACGAATTGGTGCAGGAGCTGAGGATTTCCAGCATGTATCCGCTTTCTTGAAGGATAAACCTTGGGTCATTTGCATTGGAACCGTCCGCATAGTCATTGGGCGTAAATTGTACAAATAGAAAATTTGCGATATATGTAATTCGCAAGAAGATAAAAGTACCCGAGATTGCCAAAAGTAAAATGATGGATTTCCTTCTGCTTTCCATCTCAGGGTCACTCTGTTTATCTCCATTGCTCTGAGCTCGGAGCCTCTTGCGGGCTCTACTGGCCGCGAGAATGTACTTGATCGTCGCAATATTGAACACCAGAATTAGAAGGAACGGCACACATGGGTTGAGCATACGGTGGAGCCATTCGTAGAACCTCCATGACACAGAAGTATAATAGATTTCTTTAATGGTGCAGTACCATGGCACTTTATTAATGACGTACATGGGTTTATATTCAAAATAAAATGGGATATTCTTGAAACAGACCAGCACACAAATTGTTCCAATAACGACGGCCGCGACTTTCTCGGTGCAATATCTCAGTTTCAGCTTTTGACAGCAAATGGCGACGAACCGATCGAAGGTGAATGCGACCGTTAACCAGGCGGAAGAGTCCTTGGAAACCCAGCTGAATGCAATGACGAGATTGCAGTACGGGAGAGTGGACAGGAAACTAACCGGGAGGTAAATAGGCCGAAGCCGGCTCAATATCACAGCGGTGACAATGGCCAGGAAATCCGTCGCCGCCATGAACACCAGGTAGCGAGTGATGCACTTCGAGAGGCCACATCTTCCTTGAGAAAGAATCAGAATGGTCACCATGTTCGCTGTTGGAGAAGAGTTAGAGATGGGGTGATTATTAATCGGGCTACTGATTAAGTTACTGGTAAATATGATGCGGGAATAAGATTCGTGTTTTTGACAATTTGTTCAGCAATTAAGACCGATCGTTTTATCGATGGATACTTTTTCGCACAGAAGCACGGTTCTCCCAAACACGCCGTGATCACATTTTAATGTAGAGATATATGGATCGTGGAAACGGGCTTTTTGGTCCAACGAGTCCTCACTCACCAACGTCCAGATGGCGCAGCGGGGTTCAATCCTGACTACGCGTGCTGTGTGTACGGAGTTTGTCCATTCGCCCCGTGACCGCGTGGGGCTTCTCAGTGTGCTCCGGTTTCCTCTCACAATCCAAAACGTACAGGTTTGTAGGTTAATTGGCTCCAGTAAAAAATGTAAATTGTCCCCAGTGTGTCCCGCGTGTGTACGATAATACTCGTGTGCGGGGATCGCTGGTCGGCGCGGACTCGGTAGGTCGAAGGGTATTTTTCCGTGCTGTCTCTAAAACTAAAACTAAAAACTAGTGGATTACCCAACTACACACATCCAGCGGTAATGGTGATATCAACACTTCGCAGATTTTATACTCCTCTACGCACAAGGGGCAATTTACAATGGTACATTAACGAACCAGTCTGCGTGTGGGTGAGATGAAACGGGAGCACCCAAACAACACAACACGTACTCAAGGAAACCGTTCAAACTCCACACAGATAGCGCTCGAGGTTAGGATTGGTGTCTCTGGTGCTGAGAGGTGTGGCTTTATAAATTACGCGACGACAGATCAAATTTCCCATTTGTTTGCATGCACAGCGATTATAGCAGACGAAAGCGCTAAATAAACTTCTCATATTGAAGTAACACAATATTGCGTAAGTGAGTAACAGCGCATATTATTATGAGAAATAGACGAGAAAAGACAATAAGACAATAATAAAACACGATGAGCCGTAAGGATACAATGATTGTCGAACGACCAGGAACGATGGCACTGAAAGAGCGAGACATGGCCATGGGCATTGATACACGTGTCTTGTCAGCAAAAAACGATTAAAGGGCGTTAGACATTTGGTTTCAGTGATTCCTGTAACCGAGGGATTTGCAGCTGGCAGCAAGGTCAGCAAATTGTTGCTGCCAGCTGCACATCAAGGGATACCCAACGATGCCACGTTTCGTTTGCATGCCTTGTTTCTGGAAAGACTGTTGGTTTTGACTAAATCGTATTAAACTACTAGACGAACCCAACCGGACAGGTAGCATCTGTGGAAGGAAATAGACCAATTACATTTATTCTTTTCACGAAGATATCACAACGAAAAAACATTCTGGAGTAGCGGCATTGGTTAACAATTCCGATGCCTGAAAAAAGAAAACTAAAAATCTCGATTACCAAGCAATGCGGAATGCGGAATGGCCAAACATTGTAAGCGCGCCTGTTCATCTACCGTAAACATTACCTGGAACACCAAAAACCGCAAGAATAGTATAATAAATAGCAAAGACCGGACCGTTTCCAGGCGCGTGCATTTTCCGTCACGTCGTTGACCTATTCAGGTGTAGGTTCTGAAGTAAGCGTGGCCACGGTTGCAGTTATACCCGGCGTTAACCTCTGGAGCGCCAATTAGCTTGCGACATCGCTGTTGTTATTTCGAGTGTTCAGAACAAACAAATTAATGCAGTCACTTTCATGCAATTTTAATTGATCGCGTAGGATGCATTGAAAGTGCTGACGTTTTCTTTGGATGACATAGAAGTCATAACCTTTTTGCTTTTTGCAATATAGACTGGACCGGTCAACTGATTTAAGTTGAAAATTCACTAAATCGTAACTAACCAGTTTGTTGACTGGATAAAATTTCAAAGCCCTTCGATTACGTGGAAGTACTTATGGGCAGCAAGAACGTTGGTAATACATTGGCCGAAGGATAGCAAAATTGTTATTTTTTGCAGAGGTTTTGCAGTCGAGCTACGCGACAATGGGAACTTCAGTCACAGAACCATACATTGCATTTGGGAGTGCAGATCATAAATTTAAAATGCGTAGACGCCACACATTCTGGTACTTCTCCCCTTTATATCGAAGAGGATATAAATAGAATTCGATGAAATGGGAAGAGAATTCGATGAAAGATTGTCAGCTTGATAGACTGGATGATATATAACGCTGAGAGCGGTGCATTCGGGACGAATGAGCAAAGGCCACAGATTTAAATGACAAGAACAATGTTAGATGCACATTTGATGTTTGTGTGCACTCTTCCATGAAAGTGGAGATCGGGATAAAATGGCTTGGGCAACTGATTTATAGAATACGTGACCAGCAGTTCAATTATTCATTCAAGGTTGAGCTAGAAATTAATTGCCGCCCCCAATTGTCCCACTGAAGAGGTGGTGAATTGCAGTTTTGAACCGCTGGACACCTTGAAATGTGCGTCTACAATGCAACAGAAGAGGAATGCCAGGAATTCGCTCCAGCGACTTTGAAGGATCGGCGATATAGTTCAGTTTGGTTTAGACACATAGCATGGAAGGTGGCCGTTCAGCCCACCGAGTCCACGCTGACCATCGATCAGCCGTTCACACACTCGTTCTATGTTATCGCACTTCATCCATTCGCTGGGGCAATTCACAGAGGCCAACTAACTAACCTACAAACCCGCACGTCTTTGGGACATGGCAGGAAACCGGAGTACCTGGAGGAAACCCAAGCAATCCGATCGTGGAGAACGTGCAAACGTCTAACACGCAGCACCTGAGGTCACGCTTGAACGCGGGTATCTGGCGCTGTGAGACACCAGATCCACAGGGTCTGGTTTGCCTTTGGAGGGCGGGGTAACGGTAAAGGTAACGCATTTGCTGCCTTTCATATTGGTGGTAGTGGGGTTTGTTGTCCGAGGAGTCCTACTGACTTGTTGCCATGCATCCTGTAGGTGATACTACTGTTGTAACTGTGCTAAATTGAGCGAGTGAGTACAGACGTGATGCTCAGAAACCGGGCTAATATGTCCTGTATGGCATCGCGTTTTGAGAGCACTATGGAATCAGCGTTCATGCAGATGAATGGAATGTATTCTGTTGCACTCTTGTTTAATAACGAAACACACTGTTTTGTTGGATTCTATATAACTTAGCTTTTTAGTCCCTATTCCTGCACGCTCGTAGATCTCCTTCCCAAAATATTTCGGGATCTCTGAAATCCTTCAGATTTGGCATCAATTTCAGTTGTTATAGGTTGTCGTTCATATATTCCAGTCATAGTTATAGAGGAATTCAGCACAGCATATTGGCCGTACCGTGGATCGTCCAATGAATGAAATCAAGCTTTCGCATTGCTCTGTATTCCTCTGCTTCTTTTCTATCCAAGCGCATGTCAAAATGCCTTTTAAATGTTCTAATTTTACCTGATTCGCCATCTCCTCCCTGTTCCATACATTTATAACCCTCTGTGTGGACAAACTTGCCCCTTGGATCTTCTTTAAATTTAGTAGATGATCAGCCATGATCACATTGAATGGCGGTGCTGGCTCGAAGGGCCGAATGGCCTACTCCTTCGTCTATTGTCTGTTGTGTATTGTCTATTGTCTATTTCTCTCCTCGCACTTTAACCCATGCTATCCAGATGTAGACTCCCCTACACTGGGATAAAATATTCTCAATATCTTCCATATCTGGGTCTGAACTGGGTCTCTGCGCATCCCTCTGTAATTGGATCCTCGACTTTCTCATTCACAGACCACAGTCTGTTCGTATTCTTACAGTCTGAAATGTGTCATATATAACATATACCTCGATAACAATCAACACGGCACCACCTCAAGGCTGCGTGCTCAGCACCCTGCTGCACCCACTCTATACTCATGACTGCGTAGCCGGTCACAGTGCGAACTCCATCATCAAGTTCGCTGACGACACCACTGTTGTGGGACGTATGACTGATGGGGATGAGTCAGAGTATAGAAGAGAGATCGAGCAACTGTCCATATGGTGCCAGCACAATAACCTGGCCCTCAACACCAGCAAAACCAAGGGACTGATTGTGGACTTTGGAAGGAGTAGAATGGGGGCCCACAGTCCCGTTTATATCAACGGGTCGATGGTTGAAAGGGTCAAGAGCTTCAAATTCCTGGGCGTGCACATCTCTGAAGATCTTTCCTGGTCCGAGAACACGAATGCAATTATCAAGAAAGCACATCATCGTCTCTACTTCCTGAGAAGATTAAGGAGAGTCGGTTTGTCAAGGAGGACCCTCGCTAACGTTTACAGGTGCACAGTAGAGAGCATGCTGACCGGTTGCATCGCGGCTTGGTTCAGCAACTTTAGGACCTGGAGAGGAAAAGACTACAAAAAGTAGTAAGCACTGCCCAGTCCATCATCGGCTCTAACCTTCCTTCCATCGAGGGGATTTATCGTAGTCGCTGCCTCAAAAAGGCTGACAGTATCATCAAGGACCCACACCATCCTGGCCACACACTCATCTCTCTGCTACCTTCAGGTAGAAGGTACAGGAGCCTGAAGACTGCAACGACCAGGTTCAGGAATAGCTACTTCCCCACAGCCGTCAACTATTAAACCTGGCTCGGACAAAACTCTGATTATTAATAACCCATTATCTGTTAATTGCACTTCATCAGTTTATTTATTCATGTGTATGTAATTATATTATGGTGTACGGACACACTGATCTGTTTTTAGTAAATGCCTACTATGTTCTGTATGCTGAAGCAAAGCAATAATTTCATTGTCCTATCAGGGACACATGGCAATAAACTCACTTGACTAGACTTGATCTATGTTCTTCACAGTTTTATAAACCTCAATCAGTTCAATTCTCTGGAGTTTACGTTTCAGCTGCAACAATCCCAGCGTTACCAATATAGTCATATTTATAGTCTTCCAACCCAGGTGAAATTCCAGTGAAATACTTCTGAGCACTTTCAAATGCCATCGCGCCCTTTTTATTGCCAGGTTTTAGCTGCCATGAAGCCGAGTCTTGGCTCCCCGCCTAACCCTGCCCTAGCGTCGAAGACAAACCGCCCAGCCCACATCTTCTGAATCAATGAAAAACAAACTACGTGTGATGGTGCACCCGTGAGAAACATAGAAACATTGGACTTTTGCGCCGCGGTAGACGCTGGATATATTGTTCGAACGGCAATGCATATTATTGATCGGACAGTTTATTCAAATATCAAAAAATAGCAAAATGTCTTGGAATCAATGTATGCTTGCAAAAATCTCGGCCTCTCTGCCTAATACGCGACTTTGCAGTTGTCAACCAGGGTCCCACAGTTCACACCGAGACGCTGTGACTGATAGAGAGCGTAGGTTCGCTCAGTCCTGGAATATGAAGGCGTTAAACCTCTCTTCTCTGCCTGCAGATGATCCTTATCCTTCCATTTCATGCATATTCATGAGCCTTTCCAAACTCCTCTCCAATGCCACTGTCGTAACTGATATTACGACCACCCCTTTCATGGCGTTCCAGGTACCTACCACAGGCTGTGTTAAGATAAGCTGCTCAGCACTTCTGCCTTAAACATTGCTCCTTTCTAATTAACGCTTTGCCATCTAGATGTTGGCATTCTGCCGCTCCGTTCCATTTATGCCCTTAATCATTGTATGTAACCCTATCAGGTCTGCCCTCGACCTCCGATGCTCCAGAGAAAGCAAACTAAATTGGTTTAACCTATTCTTGTTCCATTTCGTCCAGTACGATACGTAACGATGCGAGATAACTTCATTTATCCCAGGAGGGAACTTGATCTGAAACAGTCTTAAAAACACAAAATAAACGAAAATTACATTAAATTTGCAAGTGGAAAGGGCTGAGGGTGTGAAAAGATTAGGGGTGGGGGGTCGACGACAGTCTACCCCACGACTGAAGGGTAGGACGGTAGGTTGTACAGTTTGATAGCCTCAGGGAAGAAGGATTTCATGTGACGTTCTGGCCTGCCATTTGCTGAAGATACTCCTCAGGTTGACCAGTATGTCATGGAGGTGGTGAGCTGATTTGTCCAGGATGCACCGCGGTTTTAGGAGCATCCTTCCCTCCAAGACCACCTCCCTTGTTCCAACTCCGCTCCAAGGACGGAGCCATCCTTCCTGGTGAGTTTTTATTTCCTATTTGCCTCCGCGGCCGCCGCCTTGCTGCCCCAGCACATGGCTGCGAAGAAGTTGGGACTGGCTACGATCGACTGGCCCAACATCTGGAGCCTTCTCATAACGTACAGCCGGGTCTGTTCCTTCTTGTACAGCGCCCTTCTATTTTAAACGAGAAAGCATTCTGATAATCCTCTTCTGCACACTGTCGAAAAAAACTCCACAACTTTCCTGTAAGTGGGCTACGAGAATTCCAAACAATACTCCATATGCGGACAAACCAAAGTACTAAAAAAGCCGCAACAAGATTTCCTGATTCTTATACTCACTGCCGTTGACGGTAAGCAACCTGTGTCCATTATTTTTAGTTCTCTTTATTGGATCCAACGCGAGGACGAGGATGTTTCGAGCACTTCATTGTTTTTAATTTTAGATTTAGAGCATGTGCATTGCGGTTTCGATTATTGCAGTAACTCTTCGAGCATGCACCTGCCAGCTTTAATGCATGTTTCATGAAATCACTGTTGCATTGGGAAAGAAAAACAGCGCGTAGTACCATGATTCTACCAGAATGTTGCTGGTTTTCGTTTTGCATTGGGCCAATAGGCAAATGTCGATAGCTTTAACTAAAGCGCCACTGTCTATTCTCCGTTGATCATGTTACAATATTTACAACAAATTGAAGAAACAGAGATGCCAGACAACTCCACGGTTGCAGGAGATGACAGAGATCGAGTATTCAAGTGTTGTCGCTCATTTCATAAGTGAATTAACATTTCGTAAGTGAATTGTTTCAGAACACACTAAATACATGTTAACATGAACATGAACCGCAGTGACTCGTCAACATTCCTCACTGTGATGGAGAGCGAAAACAAGTTCAATCTCTCCCTTCTTGTCCTGCAGCGGTCGGGGGCCCCTA
Source organism: Okamejei kenojei (assembly GCA_035221665.1). Taxonomy (NCBI): domain Eukaryota; kingdom Metazoa; phylum Chordata; class Chondrichthyes; order Rajiformes; family Rajidae; genus Okamejei; species Okamejei kenojei. Next base: position 345,515 of record JAVHYY010000154.1, read on the forward strand.
ACCTTCCGTTGATCTTACCTCGTAGCCGGCGGCGGGCCTTCCTCATTGGGGCGATCAAGCTCCTGCATCGGGGGGGGGGGGGGGGATCTCAGCTCCCACGTGCCGGCGATCTGCCCAGACCTGGGGGTTTCCCGCCCAGCCCCCACATAAAACAAACCAGGGTACATTAACTAAGTAAGTAAGTAAGTAAGTAAGTAAGTAAGTAAGTAAGTGACTAGGTTCATTGGCCAAGTGTTCACGTACAAGGAATTTGCCTAGGTGCTCCGCCCACAAGTAACAAAAATGACATACAGTGACTGTTACGAATGACTCAGAAAACATTAATAATAATGAGACATCAATGATAAAACACCATTGATCAAGCATGTGAACCGATAAAATACCAGATAAAAGGGAGGCTACAGATGTGTGGCTGTTGAGTAGAACAACTACTCGTGGATAAAAACTGTTTTTAAGTCTGGCTATGGCAGATTTGGCAATCCGGAGTCGCCTTCCAGAGGGAAGTGATTCAAAGAGTTTGTGGTCAGAGTGAGAGGGGTCAGAGATGATCCTGACCCTTGCAGTGTACAGTTCATCAATGGAGGGAAGGTTGCAACCAATAATCTTCTCTGCTGATCGGACGATTCGCTGCAGCCTCCAGGTGACGTGCATAGTGGCTGAGCCAAACCAGACTATGATGGAGAAGGTGAGAGCATGAACGTGTAGAATTGGACCATCATTGCCTGTGGCAGATTGTGCTTACTCGACTGCCGCAGGAAGTACATCCTCTGTTGTGCCTTTTTGACTGTGGAGTCGATGGTAACCTCCCACTTAAGGTCCTTGGAGATGATGGTTCCCAGGAACTTAAACGACTCCACAGATGTGACTGTGGTGTTGTTGATGGTGAGTGAGGTTAGGGAAGGGGGAGCTCTCCTAAAGTCTACAGTCAATTCCACTGTCTTAAGAGCATTGAGCTCTAGGTTGTTGCTACGGCATCAGGACGCCAGCTGTGACACTTCCTGTCTGTAGGCAGGTTGCTCCCCATCCTGGATCAGTCCGATTAGGGTTGTGTCATCCGCAAACTTGAGAAGGTTGACAGAGGTGTCTGTGGAGGTGCAGTCGTTGCTGTGGAGAGAGTAGAGGAGAGGAGAGAGTTTGCAGCCTTGCGGTGCTCCTATGCTAAGTGTTTGTGGGTCAGTGATGTGCTTTCCAGCCTCACATACTGCTTCCTGTCTGTCAGGAAGTTGGTGACCCACTGACAGGGGGATTCGGGTACAGTCAACTCGGAAGGTTTCGAGTGTAGTAGCTCTGGCACAATGGTGTTGAATGCAGAGCTAAAATCATCAAACAGGATCCTCGTATAGGTCACCTGGCAGTCTAGGTGCTGTAGGATGACGTGCAGGCCCAGGTTGACTGCATTATTCACAGATCTATTGGCCCGATATGCAAACTGCAGAGGGTCCAGCAGGGAGTTTGTTATTTTCTTCAACTTGGCCAACACTAGCCTTTCGAGTGTCTTCGTGACTACAGAGGTCAATGCGACAGGCCTGTAGTCATGAAGACAAGTAATCCTTGCCTTTTTGGGTACAGGGACAATAGTGGAGACTTTGAAGCCGGCAGGGACAGTACATGTTTGCAGAGACTGGTTAGAAATGTCGGTATAGACCGGTGCCAGCTGTTTGGCACAGAGCTTAAGAGTAGTTAGTGGGCAGATGCATGGCAGACGCGGTATAATGTAGATACATGTAAGGTTATCCACTTTGGCGGCAAAAACAGGAAGGCCGATTATCATCTAAATGCTGTCAAGTTGGGAAAAGGGGAGGTACAACTGGGTCTGGGGGTCCTTGTGGCAAGAACAAGGAGGCATATTATTATCTCAATGGATTAGGAAAAAGGGAAGTGCAACAAGGCCTGGATTGCCTTGTACACCAGTCATTGAAAGTAACAAATCAGGTACAGCAGGCAGTTAAGAAAGCTTATGGCCTGTTGGCCTTCATAACGAGAACATTTGAATATAGGAGTAAAGAGGTCCTTCCGCAGTTGTACACGGCCTAGAGAGACCACATCCGGAGTATTGTGTGCAGTTTTGGTCTCCTAATTTGGGGAAGGACATCCTTGCTATTGAGGCAGTGCATCGGTGGTTCACGAGGTTTATCCACGGGATGGCGGGACTGCCATATGATGCAAGTTTGGAAACACTCGGATTGTATTCACTGGAATTTAGAAAGATGAGAGGGGATCTTATACAAACATAAAATTAAACAAGGACTGGACAATCTAGATGCAGGCTAAATGTTTCCAATGCAGGGAGAGTCCAGAACCAAGGGCCACAGTCCAAGAATAAAGGGAGGCCATTTAAAATGGAGATGAGAAAAACCGTTTTCACCCAGAGGGTTGTGAATTTGTGGAATTCTCTGCCGCGGATGAATTTAAAATACACTTAGGTAGAGATGTAGGAGCTGGCGGAATCAAGGGATATGTGGAGAATGTAGGCACCGGTTAGTGATTGCGAATATTCAATGAACGTCGTGGGGGTGGGGGAGTGGGAGGGGCCTCAGAAGTGGAATAGCCTGGGGCCTCTCTACATCTAAATCCGGTTCTGATGGCAGTGTTCGCTCGAAGGGCTAAATGGCTTCCTCCTGCACCAATTTTCTATGTGTGTATGTGTTATGTTTCCATGTTGTCTTCCCGCCATAAAAAGTCTTGGATTTTACCTTGTCCATTGAAGATAAAAATGAATGTATTATCATCAGACATGTTCGTAGAATCGTTGCTTTCGCGCGAGGGCTTAAACGCGCCGTTTCCCAGACCTGTGGAATGTGCAGTACCTCGAGAGGAGAGGTCGACTTTGTCAAAATCTTCGACTCCGTCCATTCCACAACCAACGCCAATTTCTAAAAAAAACTTGCAACGTATCCCAAAGGAACAGGAACATCCAGTAACTGCAATGTGACAACAACAACAATCGTGACGATAAATAACAAGAATCATATCACAAGCCCAAATTTATTTTTGGACTTTTTCAATTGCAGTTTGGGGCAGATGTACAAGGAAGTCAATTGTATAGCAAATAGATGGTGTAACAAGTAAACAAGTGCTTTATGGAGGAACTGGCAGAAATAAATGAGAAATGGAATGCACGAATGGAAATATAAAGGGACGAGGTACCGATTGGCACCTGGATAGGTGGATGGGTGGATAGAATGGATGAAGGGTATACAGAAAGACAACGACATAGAGACAAACAGATGGATAGGTAGCAAGATGGGTAGACAACGGAATAGCCATGTAAATGGATGGGCAGACAGGCGGACATATAGCTTGAAATACTCAGACAGAGAGGTAGGCAGAAAGAGCGGGAGAAAGCGAGGGAGAGAGAGAGAGAGAGAGACAGGCAGAAAGAGAGAGAAAGTGAGAAAGCAAGACAGAGAGAAGGACAGAGAGAGGAAGAGAGAAAGAACGAGAGCAAGAGACAAATAAATTAATACATAAGTGGAAAAATAAATGAACACATATATATATAAATAAGTTAATAAATAAATAGACACGTCAATAAACAAGCAAGCAAACTCAACAAGCACGTAGATAGGTAAATAAGCAAGCAGGCAAAAAAAAAATCAACGAAATAATTAAATAAATAGAGGAAGGAAGGAAGGAAGGAAGGAAGGAAGGAAGGAAGGAAGGAAGGAAGGAAGGAAGTAAGGAAGGAAGGAAGGAAGGAAGGAAGGAAGGAAGGAAGGAAGGAAGGAAGGAAGGAAGGAAGGAAGGAAGGAAGGAAGGAAGGAAGGAAGGAAGGGAAGAAAGGTAAAAGGTAGCAAGAAAGCATCAAAAATAAAGAATAAATAAGGGTGGAAAGAGTTCTTGGAGAGAAGAAAATAAAATAGGACAGAGAGAGGGTCGGGGGAGATATTTCGAATGAGAGAGAGCGTGACAGGGAGAGAGAGAGAAAGAGAGAGAGAGAGAGAGAGAGAGAGAGAGAGAGAGAGAGGGAGAGAGAGAGATTGTGATGTTTGGCCATCTTACTCACAGTCCTCCTCCGCTCAGGCTGCCCCGAGAATTGTTCCCATCGATGAAAAATAAACAAGTTATTAGTGTTTAAAAAACCTTGAGATCAGCTGATTGGCCCTCTCATATGTCAATCACTACGATGAAGGTAACGTCCCTTCCGGAGGGCAGGACTAAGCCCCGGATGCCTGGTTGTGAGTCAGTCGCTCTGCAAGATCGCGAAGGAGAGGCCACGACTGTCATTCTAAGGTGTGAATCAACTGAACAGTGAGTCTCCGATGTATTTGCAATAAATGTCAGATGAGTTGAACAGATACTTTGGATCCGTCTTCACTAAGGAGGACACAAACAATATTCCTGATAAAGTAGTGGCCAGAGGATCTGGGGTGACAGAGGAAATGAAGGAAATCCACATTAGGCAGGAAATTGTGCTGGGTAGATTGATGGGACTGAAGGCTGAGAAATCCCCAGGGCCTGATGGCACGAATCCCTGGGTACTTAAGGGAGTGGCTCTAGAAATCGTGGGCGCAATGGTGATAATTTTAGATAGAGAAATGGTTGGCAGACAGGAAACAAAGAGTAGGGATTAACGGGTCCGTTTCAGAATGGCAGGCAGTGACTAGTGTGGTACCGCATGGCTCGGTGCTGGTACCGCAGCCATTTACAATATACATCAATGATTTGGATGAAGGTTGTGTGATTAGGCAAATGCATGGCAGATGCAGTTTGCTGCGGATGAATGTGAGGTTATCCACTTTGGTAGCAAAACAGGAAGGCAGGTTACTACCTAAATGGTGTAAAGTTGGGAAAAGGGGTAGTACAACGCAATCTGGGGGTCCTTGTTATTCAGTCAATGAAAGGAAGCATGCAGGTACAGCAGATACACCCAATACCATGTGCTCTACTGTTAATCACCAGTCTCCCGTGCGGGACCTTATCAAAGGCTTTCTGAGAGTCTCGATACACGACATCCACTGCCATCCCTTCATCCATTTTACTTGTCACATCCTCAAAAAATTCCAGAAGATTAGTCAAGCATGATTTTCCTTTCATAAATCCATGCTGACTTGGACTAATCATTTTACTGCTACCTAGATGCCCTATTATTACCTGTTTAATAATTTACTCCAGCCTCTTTCCCACCACCGAAGTCAGGCTAAGTGGTCTGTAATTCCCCGTTTTCTCTCTCGCTCCTTCCTTGAAAAGTGGGATAACATTCGCTATCCTTCAATCTACAGGAACTGATCCTGAATCCATTGAACATTGGAAAATGATCACCAATGCGTCCACTATTTCTAGAGCCACCTCCCTTAGGCCCCTGGGATGCAGACCATCAGGCCCAGGGGATTTATCATCCTTCAGTCCCATTAGCCTACCCGATACTATTTCTCGCCTATTTCAGTTCCTCTACCCCCTTAGATCCTCTGTCCTCCAGTACATCTGGGAGATTGTTTGTGTCTTCCTCAGCGAAGACAGATCCGAAGTACCTGTTCAACTCTGCCATTTCTTTGTTGCCGATAATAGTTTCACCCGTGTCTGCCTTCAAGGGACCTACATTTGACTTTGCTACTCTTTTTCCCTTAACATATCTAAAGAAGCTTTTACTGTCCTTCTTTATATTCCTGGCCAGCTTCCCTTCGTATCTTTTCAGCCCGTATTGCACGTTTTGTTTCCTTCTGTTGTCCAATGAAGGTTTCCCATTCCTCTGGCTTCCGGCTACTCTTTGCTGTGTTATACATGTTTTATTTTAGTTTCATTCTATCCCTAAATTCTCTTGTAAGCCACGGTTGCCTCCTATTCCCCTTAGAATCTTTCTTCCTTTTTGGAATGAAATGATCCTGCGCCTTCCGGATTATGGACAGAAATTTCTGCCATTGCCGTTCCACCGTCATTCCTGCTAGGATCGCTTTCCAGTCTACTTTGGCCAGCTCCCCTCTCATGCCTTCATAGTCCCCTTTGTTCAACTGCATCACCTTTTCCCTCTCAAGTTGCAGATTAAAACTAATTATATTATGATCACTACCCGCAAGCGGTTTCTTTACCTCGCGTTCTCTTATCATATCTGGTTCATTGGACAACACTAAATCCAGAATTGCCTTTTCTCTTGTCGGCTCCATTACAAGCGGCTCCAAGAATGCATCTCGGAGGCATTCTACAAACTCTCTTTCTTGGGGTCCTGTACCAACCTGATTTTCCCAGTCTACCTGCATATTGAAATCCCCCATCACCATAGTTCAAGTGAGTTTATTGTCACGTGTCCCTGATAGGCAATAACATTCTTGCTTTGTTTCAGTACAACAGAACATAGTAGGCATTGACTACAAAACATATCAGTGTGTCCATTTACAATTATATAAATTTATACACACATGAATATATAAACGGATCAAGTGCAAATAACAGATAATGGGTTAATAATGTTCAGAGTTTTGTACGAGCCAGGTTTAATAGCCTGATGGCTGTGGGGAAGTAGCTATTCCTGAACCTGGTCGTTGCAGTCTTCAGGCTCATGTACCTTCTACCTGAAGGTAGCAGGGAGATGAGTGTGTGGCCAGGATGGTGTGGGTCTTTGATGATACTGCCAGCCTTTTTGAGGGAGCGACTGCGATAAATCCCCTCGATGGAACAAAGATCAGAGCCGATGATGGACTGGGCAGTGCTTACTACTTTGTGTGGTCTTTTCCTCTCCAGGGCACACAAGTTGCCGAGCCAAGCCAAGCCACGATGTGCTTTCTTGATAATTGCATCAGTGTTCTTGGACCGGGAAATATCTTCAGAGATATGCACGCCCAGGAATTTGAAGCCCTTGACCCTTTCAACCATCGACCCGTTGATATAAGCGGGACTGTGGGTCCCCATCCTACTCCTTCCAAAGTCCACAATCAGTTCCTGGGTTTTGCTGGTGCTGTGGACGGATGTTGCAATGAGCAAGAATATAAAATAATACAATCTTATCCCCAGGGTTGACATGTCAAAGATTGGAGACCACATCGTGAAGATGAGAAGGACAAATTTTTACGCAGATATTGTTCGCTGACATTTTAGAGACTTTTTTTAGAGAAATTGACATACAGGGAATGGAGGGTAATGGATCATGTACAGGCAGGTGAATTTAGATTACACCGATAATATGCCGTATAATAGTAAGATTAAACAAGAACTTACCAGTTCGAAGTTTGATCGTTATTTTATGAGGAGTTACGATGAGGGATTACGTGAAGAACCCGCCTCACGCTGGCAATGGCATACTTCAAAGCAGCGGCATGAAAAACACAGAACACCAAAAGCCGGAGTAACATAGTAAGGCTCATAAAAGACTTAGAACTACCATTTGATCATTTATTTTATGAGGGTGGGAGCGGAGGGCACGTAATCCCTCATCGTAACTCCTCATAAAATAACGATCAAACTTCGAACTGGTGAAGTTCTTGTTTAATCTTACTATTTTACTTCGGAGTCACGTGAGTGACTACGTGAAGATTTTAAAGCTTTCTGTGTTTTTTATGTCGTAGAATCAATCCGTACGACAGTCCAGGCTAAGTAAACACATACATGAGAAACCAGACTAATGTTAGATCATTTCACAATTAACTTTTTAATGGTTTAAAGACCATATAATAACCCTCCTTATATCTGAGGGAAAATGATTACAAGTGATAAAAGATAGAAGTGACTACACCATTGATTATAGCAATTAATAGTAAACAAAGCAGGTGATTATAGTGCTCCCAACACCGCGTGTCCAAAGCTTGTCATAGTGTGAACAGGTTTATTGTAGAACTTTGAAAAAGTTTCTTCTTTACTCCACCCTGCGACTTTTAAAATATGCTCGAGAGGTACGTCCCGCCCCTTCGCCGCGGACGTAGCGCCCGCCCTGGTGGAGTGAGATTTGAACACATCAGTGTCTACTCCCGCTAAAACCAACACCTGTTTCAACCATTTTGAGATAGTTTGAACTGAAGCTTTTGTGTGTGGATTTTTGTGCGTAACCATTAACGCTTTTTCATTTCCTCGAAGGGTGTCAGTAACTTTAATATATTCGTTCAAATGTTTAACCACACACAAAGTAGGATCAATATGATAAGCTTGAAAGGTTACCTTTGTTCCAGATCTCCCTGGTCTGCTTTGTTTGATCAACTCGTAAACATAGAACACAACATTATCTGTAGTCACATGCATACAGTCTAAACGCAACATTTGTAAAGTTTGCACTCTTTGAGCTGAGACCAGTGACATTAACATGACTAATTTCAATGTCAATCTTTCCAATGTCAACCCTTCAATTGGAGTCCATTGTCTAAGTAGCGTAAGTACAATGCTCACATCCCAAATCTCTGTGTATCTCGGTGTGGGTGGATTAATATTAAAGATTCCTTTCATGAATCTAGATATTAATGGATGCGACCCAATTGATCTGTGATCCGTCATAAGTCCTAAATAGGACGACAAGGCACTGCGTGCAGTGTTAATGGCACTGTAACTTAAATGTTGCTGAAAATGCAAATTGGTAAGGAATTCCAAAACATTTGCAATATTTACAGTATCATAAGAAATATTTGACTGTGTGCAAAAGTCTTCCCATTTCTTAATATGTGTCATATATTGTTTTTGTGTGCTATTGCGCCATGATGCAACCATAACTTCCATAGTTTGGTCCGACAATCCCAGCTCCTGTAGTGGTCAGGTCAAAACCTGCAGATTAACAAATTCATATATGCATACAATGGGTAAATCTCTTTAGTTACCGGATTAGTCAAGATATCACTACAGTTAGGAATCGACATATATGGTTCTTTAATCATATTCAGCATTACTGGGAACCAAGGTTGAGTTGGCCAATTTGGAACTACCAACAATCCAGAAGCAGAATCTTGTTCTATCTTCTTCAGGCATCTCTGAATCAAAGCAAATGGTGGAAAAGCATAAAAGAACATCTTTCCCCAGTGTAATGAAAAAGCATCTACTGCTACTGCATCTGGATCGTGTTCCCAAGACACATAAGTAGGCAACTGATGATTAAGCCTAGATGCAAACAAATCTATTTCTGGCAACCCAAATTGGTTTACAATATTCTTAAATATTGCTGGCTTAAGCATCCATTCCGTATTATCTTTAAAAATCCTGGACCTTTCATCTGCTACCACATTGTCCTTACCCGGAATGTAGCTTGCTGAAATCCATATTTGGCGACCAATACACTATTGCCATATCTCATTGGCCAGACAATCACATGATACTGACCTAACTCCCCCATGTGATTAATGTATGCAACAGCCGTTTTATTGTCTAACTGTATTAACACATGTAGACCTTGTTTAGCACAACAATATGCTTTAAGTCCATAAAAAGCACCCAATAACTCCAAATAGTTAATACCATAAACTTGAAGAAACGCTTCTTCTTGAGCTTTCCATCTACCTCCACAACTGGAGGACGAATCTGTAGCCCCCCCCATCCGAGAGCACTAGCATCCGTTTGTAAAACCATTTCAGGTTGTTTAATCGTGATATTCTTAGCAGCTTGTGGGACATTTTCAACCCACCATTGTAATTCCAACACGGCTTCTTTTGTTAATTGCATAGGCCTGTCAAAGTGACCTGCCTTCTCTTTAAGAGCCCTTATTTTGTCCCTTTGAAGATTTTGATAATGTAATGGACCAAATTCCACTGCCGGAAATGCTGCTACCAGTTTCCCAATGGTTTTCGCCACTTCTCGGATGGAGGGATAAGGTTTGTGAATGAGGTAATTACAAGTCATCAAGATGTCATTGGCCTTCTCTGTTGGCAAAGTAACTAACATAGTCACTGAGTTAATTACAAACCCCAAAAAGTTAATTGATTGTGCTGGCTGCAGCTGGGACTTAATTGGATGAATCAAAAACCCTAGCTTTTCAAACAAAGCTTTAGTAACTGAAACTGAGTGCTCAGCTGACTCTTGAGTATCACTAATGATCAGAATATCATCCAGATAAGCCATAACAATGTGTTTCTGTGCTCTTAATTGGGCTAAAACTGGTTTCAACAGTTTTGTAAAGAGTCTAGGAGCCGAACTCAATCCATTTGGTAAAGCTTTAAACTGCCATAATTGTCCCAGCCAATTAAATTTTAAATACCTCCTGAAGCATTGATGAATTGCTACAGAATAATAGGCATCCTTCAAATCAATCTTAGCCATATAACACCCTGCTGAGATAAGATATTTTGCAGTACTGAATGTCTCCATCTTAAAATGTTTGTATTCTACAAACTTATTCAGATCTGTAAGGTCCAGAATAATTCTGCAACCACCATCTTTTTTATCTCTTCGAAATATATTAGAGACAAATTGATGCTTATGTTCATAAGTCTTTTCAATTACGCCTTTTCCAGATAATTTGTCAATTTCCACATTAATCTCCATTCTTTCCTCTGCAGAAAACACATAAGCATAAGCAGGTCTATTCTGTACAGGAGGATTAACCCCTTCTTTAAAAATAATAATGGCTCCCGAAACTGCTTGTAATACATATCGATCAGAAGTAATGTTAAGCCAGGCATTATAAAATTTTTGCAATCTCCCTCCAACTGGAGAGTCATCCACAGTTTCTTTAAGTCTTTAATACCTCTCCGTATGAGCGTGGTGGTCTCCTTCTTCCCGAATACAGGGAAGCACTTGCCTGCACAGCACGATAGTATTTTCGTGACAAACTTCTGCTTCTATAACGGAAATCGAAACCCCTTCGGGTCGAAAAACCCCTTCTTTGTCCAAAACAAAAGGTTTAACATTGCTAAAAATATTTAGCTTCTTCATCCAACTCTTTCAGCTGTTTCGGCAGATTTTCTCCAAACAAATACCCAGGAGCTTGAACTCCACTTTCTTGACACAGGCTTGCAAATCTAGGGTGAAATATGGGCCGAATCGCCATTTTCCTCATGCAATTAATTTCATAGAATGAATTACATAATAAGCCCAAAGTATCCTTTTGAATCTTTTCCATTTCCAGATTCTCCATTTGCCTGCCATAGGCCGTAATGGCAGCAGAAATTAATTTGAGCACCTTTTGAAACTTCACTTCTAGGGCTCTCATACTTGGAGTCATAGACGTCCATATCATCGGATTCACCGTAGGTACTTCCAATGAGGCACAATTTCTTGGAGCTTTATATAATTCTGATGTTTCATTCATCACAGAATTGTGAAGTTGGTGAGATACCATATAATTTATGTTTGCAGCTAGGATTTCTTCCATAGCCTCACCACTTCCTTCAGGTATAGCAAAATCTTGTGCTATCCCAGGAACATTAGGCCTTTTCTTTTTACTTTGTGGTGTGCTCTCAAAAGCCATATAGCCACCAGCAGGGTCTGCCTTCTGCAGCCCTAAATCAATTGGGATATCATCCCATGAGACTTCTTCCAGCCCAAATCCTGGGTCCGGAGTATCATATTCCCAACTTGGCCCACAGCCATATTCATCATATTCAAACCCCTCAGGGATTTTTTGGGATTCATCTGGGTACCCTGACCCTTGTCTCATTATTGTTTGGAGAACTTTCTCCATATGCTCCATTTTTAGCCACATAGTTTTATTGTCTGGAGGTCTTTCAATATCAGAGTCATCAGAAACCACGGGCCTCTCAGATTTCTTTTTGCATTTTTTAGGAACATTTTCCTCCGTGGTTATTATTTCTGGAGAATCTGGAAACTCACTATCGGGTAAATCGGCGGCCAACGGTATCGGAACCGGGTCCGCACTAACTTCGCGTCCCGTATTTTTACTTTCACCCCGGGAACATCTTTTTACCCGCGAAAACTTCTTTCCCGATTTCTCAATTTTTCTTTAATAATCAGTGCTCAATCAGCACGTTAACGTGGCTCTAAATTTTACTTTTGGTTTCGTTTGCTGGAGCCACCCAGCGTAACCTAAAAAACGCCCCGGTCTAACTGCACTTACCTGCGGGCCGTTCCGACCGCTGCCGAGGAGCTGCTCCTTACTGCAGCTCCTCCTCGCGCCGTCAGCGTTGACGTCATGCCGTTGCCAGCGTGAGGCGGGTTCTTCACGTAGTCACTCACGTGACTCCGAAGTAAAATAAGATGAAATTACAATATATGTTGTTTCAAACATTTATTTTTCACCGACTGATTACATATCAATAAAAGCAATCTTTAAAGCCCCTTATTTATATCGCAATTCTGTGACCAAATGTGTTGCTTCCCGACAGGACGACGGAGAAAGAACACATTACAGTGCATATGGTAGACAAAAGTGCTGGAGAAACACGGCAGGATCTATGGAGCGAAGGAAATAGGCAACGTTTCTGGCCGAAACGCTTCTTCAGACGACACATTTCGTAAAATACCAAGGACCGGTGCACCATAAAGGGGTTATCTTTAGCAAATTAGGATTAGACGTGTAAAAACACACCATCTCTATTTCAATAAGGGTGTTGGTAATTCTCATGTCGACCCGCGGTCAATATCTAACCAATGTTATTATGTCCTAATGATATTGTCCTTGCGATGTATTTTCTGACATTGGGAATTTGCTCCGCTCAACTTCAGTTTTGCTTATTTTACACTGGAATCCTTTCAACTACTTGATTCTTGTAATCGTCAGCAAGCATTTTCACAGTTCACCAAGAGACAACATTAACGTTATGGGCGAGAATATAAATTATTAGCGTAGACATGATTCCAATGCGACTAACCATTCCGCGTTACTATAAGAAAGTGAGGCAGAATGCTCCTATGATCGCTCACTGATACATTTGCTCATTACATTGACAGGGTACTTGACCGCAATCTTCAACTGCTGCCTAAATTTAGTCTGCGTCCCCGCATAGATACACGAGTTGGTACAGGAACTGAGGAGATCCAACATGATTCCGCTTTCCTGCAGAATAAACTTTGGATCATACGAATTAGTGTTGGTGGCGTAGTTCTTGCTTCGAATTTGGACGAAAAGGAAATTTACAATGTAGGTCAGCCTCAACAGGAGAAATGTACCCGAGATCGCCATGAGTAAAATGATAGACCGCCTCCTGCTCTCCATCTCTGGGTCAGTTTGTTTATCGCCCTGGTTTTGGGCGCGGAGCCTCCTGCGGGCTGTGCTGGCTGCAAGGATATGTTTGATAGTGAAGGCATTTAGCAGGAAGATCAGAGCGAACGGGAGACATGGGTTTAAAATGCGGTGCAGCCAATCATAGCATTTCCACGCAACGGAAGTATAAAATAGCTCCTTTATGATGCAGTACCAAGGAACGTTATCCGTGATGTAGAGGGGCTCATATACAAAATATAGAGGGACGTTTTTCAAAATGCCGAGTAGGCAGACGGTTCCAATGACGACCGCCGCGCATTTCTCTGTACAATAAATTAGCTTCACTTTCTGGAAACAAATGGCGATGAACCGATCGAAGGTGAACGCGACCGTGAACCAGACGGAAGTGTCTTTGGAAGCCCAGCTGAGCAGAATAATGAGACTGCACGCCGGGGTGGTGGACAGGAAACTGGAGTTGAAGTAAATGACCCGAAGTCGGCTTAAGATAACGGCAGTGACAATGACCAGGAGATCCGCCGCCGCCATAAACACCAGGTAGCGAGTGATGCATTTGGAGAGGCCGCATCTTCCTTGCGAAAGAATTACAATCGTCACTAGGTTAGCTGTGGGGGAGATAAAGAGAGAGAGGGAGAGAGAGAGAGAGAGCGAGAGAGGGGGGGGGGGGGGGGGGGGGGTGGGGGGGGGGGGGGGAGAGAGAGAGAGAGAGAGGGAGAGAGAGAGAGTGGGTGCGGGTGGTGTGAAAGATTGTTAGAGAGAACAGTAGTGATTACGCACCCAGTTACAATATCGGGAGACAGGCGTGAAATTAGTTTATCTGATTAAAACCGCTCGCTTTATCCTTTAAAATCACCGCCCCACGAACACGCGAGTGGCTGAGATTACAATTAAATAATATATCCCTTGTTCATGTCAATAGTTATGGTTTATATGAGATCTCATGTGTCACTGAACACATCAAACGAACAAATTATATGGAGTGGATGCATTAGACATCAAAGCATGCAATTCGAATTACACACAATGAAAGGTTCACTGTTTACCCTGCGTGTGTCTTAGAAACATACAAACATAGAAAATAGGTGCAGGATTAGGGCATTCGGCCTTTCGAGCCTGCACTGAGTACCCCTATAATTGGTAGAGAAACGTTCGCCAAATAACTAAAAACGAGAAAGTCACCCAGATATGATACCATCAATCTCTTGTTGCCCCAAGTTCAGTCACATTTTACCTGGGACACCGAAAGTAGCAAGAGTTGAATAATACACGGCGAAGACAGGTCCATTTCCAGGCGCATGCATTTTACTGGAGAACAATCAAATGGCGAGTTGCAATCTCTAGTAGAGGCATCGCTGTCCTTATATTTCGTCCAGATAGGAATCTCGAGAGCAATAACATCATAATAAACGTTAGTTACAGCTACTTGAACAAACAAATTATGGCAGTCATCTGTACACGTTTGTGACTTAAATAGAGGTGAATACATACAGGTTTATGATGGAATAGTGCGAATCTAAGTTATCTGACAGCAGGTAGCTGCGGATATTTCCAAGAGCGAAGTTAGATAGAGCAAAACTTGTGAGATTAAAAAGAAAGCGAGAGTACGGACACAATGTTGACCGATTCAAAATTAAAGCGTAGAAGTGCAACGTAGCAAAGATGATCGGGAAGCAAGAGGATTGGGTAATGTTTGAAGTACAACAGAAGATAACCAAAAAGACAATACGGGTAGAAAAGGTGAGGTACGAAGGGAAGCTAGCGAAGAATATAAAGCAGGATAGTGAAAGTTTATTTAGGTACGTGAAGAGGAAAACAATAGTTAAGAGCAAAGTTGGACCCTTGAGGACAGAAAAAGGTGAATTTATTATGGGGAACAAGGAAATGACAGGCGAGTTGAACAGGTACTTTGGATCTGTCTTCACTAAGGAGGACACAAACAATCTTCCTGATATAGTAGTGGCCAGAGAATCTGGGGTGACAGTGGAACTGAAGGAAATGCACATTAGGCTGGAAATGGTGTTGGATACACTGATGGGACTTCAGGCAGATAAATTCCCAGGGCCTGATGGTCTGCATTCCAGGGTACTTAAGGCAGTGGCTCTAGAAATCATGGATGCATTGGTGATAATTTTCCAATGTGCTAAAAACTCAGGATCAGTTCCTGTAAATTGGAGGGTAGCTAATGTTATCCCACTTTCTAAGAAAGGCGGGAGAGAGAAAACAGGGAATTATAGACCAGTCAGCCTGACATCGGTGGTGGGGATGATACTGGAGTCAATTGTAAAAGGTGAGATAGCCGAACATTTGGATAGCAGTAACAGAATCGGTGCGAGTCAGCATGGATTTATGAAGGGGAAATCATGCTTGACTACTCTTCTGGAATATTTTGAATTTGTAACTAGGAAAATAGACAAGGGAGAGCCAGTGGACGTAAGGTACCTGGACTTTCAGAAAGCATTTGATAAGGTCCCACATAGGAGATTAGTGGGAAGAATTAGGACACATGGTTTGGGAGCAGAGTGCTGCCATGGATAGAGATGTAGTTGGCAGACAGGAAACAAAGAGTAGGGATTAACGTGTCCCTTTCAGAATGGAAGGCAGTGACTAGTGGGGTACCGCAAGGCTCGGTGCTGGGACCGCAGCTATTTACAATATACATCAATGATTTGGACGAAGGGATTCAAAGTAATATTATCAAATTTGCAGATGACACAAAGCTGGGTGGCAGTGTGAACTGTGAGGAGGAGACTACGAGAATGCAGGGTGACTTGGACAGGGTAGGGAAGTGGGAAAATGCATGGCAGATGACGTGTAATGTGAGCTTATCCACTTTGGTAGCAAAAACAGAAAGGCATAGAAAGGTAGAAACATAGAAAATAGGTGCAGAAGAAGGCCATTCGGCCCTTCGAGCCTGCACCGCCGTTCAATATGATCATGGCTGATCATGATCATATGATCAAGGCAGATTACTGTCTTAATGGCGTCGTTGGGAAAAGGGGAAGTACAACGGGATCTGGGGATCCTTGTACATCAGTCTATGAAAGTAAGCATGCGGATACAGCAGGCAGTGATGAAAGCGAATGGCATTTTGGCCTTTATCACAAGAAAAATCGAATGTAGGAGCAACAAGGTCCTTCTGCAGTTGTACAGGCCACACCTGGAGTATTGTGTACAGTTTTGGTTCCCTAATTTGAGAAAGGACATTCTTACATTGAGGGAGTGCAGTGTAGATTTACAAGGTTAATTCCCGGGGTGGCGGGACTGTCATATGCTGAGAGAAAGGAGCAGCTGGGCTTGTACACTCTGGAGTTTAGAAGGATGAGAGGGGTTGTCATTGAAACATATGAGATTGTTAAGGGTTTAGACACGCTAGAGACACATCTTCCCGATGTTGGGGGAGTACAGAGCCAGAGGCGACTGTTTAAGAATAAGGAGTAAGCCATTTAGAACCGAAACGAGGAGGCACTTTTTCTCACTGAGAGTGGTGAGTCTGTGGCATTCTCTGCCTCAGAGGGCGGTGGAGGCAGGTTTTCTAGATGCTTTCAAGAGAGAGCTAGATAGGGCTTTTAAAAATAGCGGAGTGAGGGGTTATGGGGTGAAGGCTGGAACGGGGTACTGATTGGGGATGATCAGCCATGATCATATTGAATGGTGGTGCTGGCTAGAATGGCCGACTGGCCTACTGCTGCACCTATTGTCTATTGTCTATTGAAAGACCTAACGCTTCATTGCTTTTCAGGGAGGAGGACATTTCAGTTTGTAAAAGTTCACGTTCTAATGTTACAGGAGTAGGATTACGTCATTGGGACCATCGAGTCTCTTCCGCCATTCAATCACGGCTGATCTCTGCCTCCTCGTCCCATTTTGCTGCTTTCAGAGCGATAGGATTTGAGTATAGGAGCAAGGCGATTCTTCTGCAGTTGTACAGGGTCCTGGTGAGACCACACATGGATTATTGTGTACAGTGTTGTCTCCTAATCTGAGGAAGGACATTCTTGCCATTGTGGGAATGCAGGGTACGATCAAAAGATTAATTCCTGGGATGGCGTGTCTGGCATCTGATGAAAGAATTGGTCAAATGGGCTTGTATTCACTTGAATTGAGTACGATGAGAAGGGATCATGAGAATTGTTAAGGGATGGGACAGGCTAGTGGAAGGAAGAATGTTCCCGATGATGGGGGAGTCCAGAAACAGTGGTCACAGTTTAAGAATAAGGGTTAGGCCATTTAGGATTGAGATGAATAACGTATTTTTTCACGCGGATTCTGTGGAATTCTCTGCCACAGAAGGCAGTGGAGGCCAATTCACTTGATGTTTTCAAGAGATAGTTAGACACCGCTCTTAGGGCTAACGGAATCAAGCGATATGGGTAAATAGCAGGACCGGTGTATTGATTTTGGATGATCAGCCAAGATCATATTGAATGGTGATACTGGCTCGAAAGGCGGAATGGCCTACTCATGCACGTATTTTGTTTGTTCCTCCGTTTCTTTGTTTTCACATAACCCTTGTCACCCGTTCTAATCAAGAATTTGTCTATCTCTGCCTTAAGAATATTCACTGATTTGGCCCTCGCAGCCTTCCATGGCAATGAGTTCCACAGATTAACTGCCCTCTGACTACAGATGTACATCCACACATCCTTCTTATAAGAGCGCCCTTTCATTCTGGGGCTATGATCTCTTGTCCTAGACTCTCCCACCAGTGGAAAAATCCTTTCCATATCCACTTTCATTATTCTGTAAGTTTCAACCTTTTAAAGTTGTGTAAAACTTTAAAGGGACAGTGTAGCGGCCCATGGCTTTCAAACGCGCATCATAAGCTCACCCACTCATTCCCCGAACCATCCTAGTAAACCTCCCCTGGACCATCTCCAAAGCCAGGGTCAGAGAAGGGACCGGACTGGACAATGTCAGATTCAATCAACATGTAAAACCCAGTTACGTTATTTTAGTACTAAATGTAACTATCCTCCTGCGGTTTTATGTTTGTCAAACGCTAACTATGCTATCGGCCCCCCTGTTTGGCTGTTGTGAGTGAGCTATGATGGAGGAGATAATTGTAGTCGATCTGTGATGCGAAAGTAAAGTAGGATAGTGTGCCTGGCTATAACGTGCAAGTTGAACAAAGAGTTAAATTGGCATGTCCTAAAGGCAATGCAACGGTGGTTATGGGACATTTCAACATGCACGTAGACTGCCAAAATCAGATTGGTACTGGACCCCAAGAAAATGAGTTTGTGGAGTGCCTCCCAGACGGATTCTTAGAGCAGGTTGTACTGGACCCTATGAAGGAGAAGGCAATTCTGGATTTACTTTTGTGTAATGAACCGGACTTGATAAGAGAACTCAAGGTAAAGGAGCCATTAGGTGGTAGTGAGTTTACATCTGCAACTAGACTAAGTGGGACCCGTTGGATCCCAGTCACAAGGGAGGCCAACGCAACCCATTCCCCATTGCAATATTCCACCATGGTGTGGGGAATGGGGGCGTGGGGGAGAGGTGGTGGGGGAGGGGGGGGTTGTGAAGGAGGGGGAATGGGGCAGGCCGGGTGGGGAAGGTGAGTGGGGGAGGGGGTGGTGGAGGAATTGGGTGGGGGAATGGGTGAGGGGATTGTAGGGGAGGGGTATTTGCGGAGGGGTGTGTGTGTGGGGGGGGGGGGGGGGGGGTGGGGTGTGTGGAGGTAGGGGGGTTGTGTGGGGGAAGGGTGTGTGTGTGAGGGAGGCTGTGTTTGTGGGTGGGGAAGGTGGGTGTTTGGTTGAGAGATGTGTGGGGCAAGGGGTGTGCGGGGGTAGGGGGATGTATGGGGAAGGGGTGTCGGGGAGGGTGATGTGTGGGGGGGGGGGGGCTGTGGGGGAAGGGGGTGTGGGTGAGAGGGGTGTGTGTGTGGGGGGCGTGTGTGTGGGGGAAAGGTGTGGGTGTGTGTGGTGGAGAGGGGTGCATGTGTGGGTGTGAGGGGGAGGGGGAGCTGTGGGTGTGTGTGTGTGTGGAGGGAAGGTTGTGGGGGTAGGTGAGGGTTAGGGAACGGGGAGGTGTGTGTATGGTAAGGGGAGGGGTGTGTGTGGTGGCGGATAAGGTGGCTGTGAGGGGTGGGGGTGTGGGGAGTGTGGGGGGTGTGGGGGGAGCGGGTGGGGGTGAGGGGGGTGTGGGAGGGGGTTGTGGGAGGGGTATGAGTGGAATGGAGGGGGCTCAGCGACTCCCTGCACTAGTTCTGACCGCAATCACCGGCTTCAGAACCAGGCTCCGGACTCACTCAGCGGCACCTGTCCCCGGCGCCTGTCGCACTCAGTGGCTCCCAACCCCGGCTGCACTGAGCGATTTCCGGTTCGTCGTGGAACCGCTGTAATTGTGGGTTGGGTGGGGGGGGGGGGGGGGCGGGATTGAAATGCAAGTTTGTATCGCTTGTCGGAGAACGATTTCCTCGGGCTGCTAGTCGATGAAGAAAAAACGATCCGACTTCCGTTTCCGCTTTTTTTTTTAAATCGCTGGACAATGTAATCGCTGGATTAAAGTAAAAACTTGTAACGGCCTCAACATCTTCAACGTCACGGATCGCAATATGAGGACGAAACAAAAGGTAAGTCTTTATTTCACATATAACAGTCTAATTGTACGATGCGAAAATGTTATTTAGTCCCCAAACGATTTGGCCATGTCGATATGGGCTTAAAATTTACGGCAACGGCAACTTCCAATTGATCGCATTCCAGAAACACCCACTCGCAAGATGATTACAATTCAAATTTTTGGGGGGCAATCATGTCATAAGAGCATCTCAATCGTCTATATTTTGTGATATTTTCTATGCATAATCGATATCTTTATACTAAATATCTACAACAGTTGTAGTCACATGTATTGTGCAAAAAATAATAATTTTGATTATATGAGAGTGAATGTTTCTAGATTAATTCATGGGAATATAATTTAATATAAGGAAGGTTATTAAAAGCTTCTTTAGGTATGTGAAGAGGAAAAAAATAGTTAAGACCAAAGTTGGACCCATGAAGACTGAAAACGTTGAATCTATTATGAAGAACAAGGAAATGGCAGATCAGTTGAACAGGTACTTTGGATCCGTCTTCCCTAAGGAGAGCATAGACAATCTTCCTGATATACAAGTGGCCAGAATATACGGCTGGGCTTGTATACTCTGGAGTTTAGAAGGATGATGGAGGAACTGAAGAATATCCACATTAGGCGGGACAAGGTGCTGGGTAGATTGATGGGAGGGAAGGCTGATAAATCCCCAGGGCCTTACGGTCTGCATCCCAGGGTACTTAAGGAAGTGGCTTCAGAAATCGTGGACGCATTGGTGATAATTTTCCAATGGTCTATAGATTCAGGATCAGTTCCTGTGGATTAGAGGGTAGCGAATGTTATCCCACTTTTTAAGAAAGGCGGGAGAGAGAAAACAGAGAATCATAGAGTAGGTGCGTTACAATACCTACCTTGAGCAGCGCTGCAGTTCTGCCGCTCCCCGTGTGCGTGACTTTGGCGCCTTTCAGAGGGGTGCGGGTTTAAAATGCCATTTTTCCCTAGACGGTTCAAATCGATCCGTGTCGGGCGATTTCGTCGCTAAAGAGAAATCGCTCCGACATTTCATTCATGAAGCTATTTTTAAACTACGCTAGATTATTTATTAAGTAGAGTAGTTTAAAAATCATCTTCTAAAGCTCTGAACGCCGAGAGCAGAACGGACCTAACGTAGGCGATAAAAGAAGCTACACAGTTTATTTTTACATGAAAACTTAGTTTTTAGGAAGCATTTAATGACATTTTCATGTTGCGAAAAGGGGACAAAAAAATTGTAAACCGGCTGTATTTTTCCTGCCGACTGGGGGTTTAAATTCACCGCAAACCGCAACGTCCCAATCCACCGCGTTGCACTAAAACCCACTCGCTAGTTGATTTAAATGGCCATTAATTTACAGGAATTAAACACTAAATACCTTCCATTTGGCCTATAAATTCATAAAAATGAGATTTAAAAATCATGTTATATTGTGGATTATTGTGTGAATGTTATTTGGACACTTAGGCAAATTAAAATGTTTATCATTTCTTAAGAAATGGATAGATGTTTAGATCTAGTAAGTGAATTTTGTAATTAGCTACAATTAGCTAACTAACTAATTATATGCTTTAATTTCAGGTCATCCAAGTAATATTGTTTCATATTTGTTTCAGAATGCTTCAATCTATAACAACTGAAAATTTCATTGAGCTCTCTTAATTTTTAAGAATGTTATGGGCTTTTGACTGTCCTCGATCACAGCTTTTGTGGAAAGGCAATAGGGAACAAGATGTTAATTTCCGAGTATGAAAATGGCCATAACTTTTTTAATACTGAAGATATGAAAGTGAATTAGGTGTCAAATTAAAAGTCTTTTTATGCTTTATCTGATGGGATAAATTGCTGACTTGATTTTTGAAATCCCAAAATTTTGTAACGTTGCTACATAGAGTAGATAGCCCTACATCCGTGGTGGGGAAGGTGCTGGAGTCAATCATAAAAGATGAAATAGCGGCACATTTGGAAAGCAGTACCAGGTTCGGTCCGAGTCTGTATGTATTTACGAAGGGGAAATCATGCTTGACTAATCTTCTGGAATTTTTTGAGGATGTAACTGGGAAAATGGACAATGGAGAGCCAGTGGATGAAATGTTCCTTGACTTTCAGAAAGCCTTTGATACAATTCCACATGGGAGGTTATTGGGCAAAATTAGGGCACATGGTATTAGGGGTAGCGTGCTGATATGGATAGAAAATAGGTTGGCAGACAGGAAACAGAGAGTAGGGATGAACGGATCCAGTTTCAGAATGGAAGTCTACCGCAAGGCTCAGTGCTGGGACGGCAGCTATTTACAACATACATCAATGATTTAGATGCAGGGAGTCAAAGTAGCATTAGCAAATTTGCTGATGACACAAGCTGGGTGGGAGTGTGAACTGTGAGGAGGATGCTATGAGAATGCAGGGCGACTTGGGCAGGTTGGGTGATTGGGCGGATACATGGCAGATGCAGTTCAATGTGGATTAATGTGAGTTTATCCACTTTGGTAGCAAAAACAGGAAAGCTGATTACTATCTAAAAGGTGTCAAATTGGGAAAAGGGGAAGTACAACGTGATCTGGGGGCCCTTGCTCATCAGTTAATGAAGGTAAGCATGCAGTGACGAGACGAATGGCATGTTGGGGAGGTGAGTATAGGAGCAAGGAGGTCCTTCTGCAGTTGTATAGGGCCCTGGTGAGACCGCAGCTGGAGTATTGTGTGCAGTTTTGGTCCACCAATTTGAGGAAGCACATTATTGCAATTTGGGCGTGCAGCGTAGGTTTACGAGGTTAATTCCCGGGATATCGGGACTGTCATACGCTGAGAGAATGGAGCGGTTGGGCTTGTATACTCCGGAGTTTAGAAGGATGAGAGGTAATCATATTGAAACATATAGGTTTATTAAGGGCCTGGGAACGTTAGAGACAGGAAACATGTTCCCGATGTTGAGGGAGTCCAGAATCAGTGGACCACAGTTTAAGAATAAGGGGTAAGCCATTTAGAACGGAGACGAGGAAGCACTTTTTCTCACAGAAAGTTGTGAGTCTATGAGTTCCTCTGCCTCAGAGGGGGTGGAGGCCGGTTCTCTGGAACACTTTCAGGAGAGAGCTTGATAGGTATCTTAAAGATAGCGGAGTCAGGGGCTATAGGGAGAAGGCAGGAACGGGATTCTGATTGGGAATTATCAGCCATGATCATATTAAATGGCGGTGCTGGCTCGAAGGGCCGAATGACCTACACCTGCACCTATTGTCTATTGCATATTGTCATGGGAGTTGGTATGAAAGCGATTACTACCACCGGGTTAATCTTTCCTCACGGCCCACACGAGAAATATGTTTTTCCAATCAGTGTTTCACCACTTTCGGTTTGATATATAATCATAGTTCATCGATTACCGAAGATTACATCGATTACCTGCGACAAAGGGTTCATGGCTGTCAGACCGCTTGTCTCATTGAACGGTAGAACACGAGAGGTTTCTTAACTGCGGACCCGTTGAAAAACCACGCAATGGCAGAAAAAAAATGCGTTGGAGGTGAGGTTGCAGAAAAGTCGGTGGGAGACGTTGGCAGTTTGCACAAAACGAAGAAACTGCGGTTTTCTCGCCTGGACTGGAATTTAGAACAGTGAGGTCTCAGGGGGAGGGGTACTGCGGACGGATGGTGTAATGAGCAAGTCTATAAAATAATACAATCTTATCCCCAGGGTTGGAATGTCAAAGAATAGAGACCACATCTTGAAGATGAGAGGGATACATTTTTACGCAGATATTGTTGGCTGTCATTTAAGAGGTTTTCTTTAGACAAATGGATATACACGGAATGGAGGGTAATGGATCATGTACAGGCAGATTAATTTAGTTTACACCGATCATATGTGATATAATAAGATGACATGACAATATATTTAGTTTCAAGCCTTTAATTTTTATCCGACTGATTACACATCAATAAAAGCAATCTTTAAAGCCCCTTATTTATATCGCAATTCTGTGACCAAATGTGTTGCTTCCCGACAGGACGATGGAGAATTAAAACATTACAGTGCATTTGATAGATAAAAGAGCTGGATAAACTCAGCGGGAGCACAGCATCTATGGAGCGAAGGAAATAGGCAACGTTTCGGGCCGAAACCCTTCTTCAGACGACAAATTTCGTAAAGTCCTATTCTTTTAGGACCGAGATGAGATAAACATTTTTCACACAGAGAGTGGTGAGGGTCTGAAATTCTCTGCCACAGAAGGTAGTTGAGGCCAGTTCACTGCCTATATTTAAGAGGGAGTTAGATGTGGCCCTTGTGGCTAAGAGGATCGGGGGGTATGGAGAGAAGGCAGGTACAGGATACCGAGTTGGATGATCAGCCATGGTCATATTGTTCAGGCTCGAAGGGCCGAATGGCCTAGTCCTGTTCTTATTTTCTATGCTTCTATGCTTGTATGTAAAATACCAAGGACCGGTGCACCATAAAGGGGTTATCTTTAGCAAATTAAGTTTAGACTAGTGTAAAAACACATCATCTCTATTTCAATAAGGGTGTTGGGAATTCTCATGTCGACTTGACGTCAATATCTAACCAATGTTATTATGTCCTAATGATCGTGTCATTGCGATGTATTTCTGACATTGCGAATCTGATCCACATAACTCAATTTTGTTTATTTTACACTGGAAGTCTTTCAACTACCTGATTCTTATAATCGTCAGCAAGCATTTTCATAGTTTAGGGAGGGCAAACATTAACGTTATGGGCGAGAATATAAATTATCAGCGTTTACATGATTCCAATGCGACTAACAATTCCGCGGCACTATTGACAAGTCAGGCAGAATGTTCCTATGATCGCTCTCTGATACATTTGCTCATTACTTTGACAGGGTACTTGACCGCTATCTGCAACTGCTGTCTAAACTTAGTCTGAGTCCCTGCATAGATACACGAGTTGGTGCAGGAACTGAGAAGCTCCAACATGTGTCCGCTTTCTTGCAGAATAAACTTTGGATCATTTGAATTGGTGCCGGTGGCGTAGTTCTTGCTTGTAATTTGGACGAAAAGGAAATTTACAATGTAGGTCAGCCTCAACAGGAGAAAGGTACCAGAGATCGCCATGAGTAAAATGATAGACCGTCTCCTGCTCTCCATCTCCGGGTCGCTTTGTTTATCGCCCTGGTTTTGGGCGCGGAGCCTCCTGCGGGCTGCGTTGGCTGCAAGGATATGTTTGATAGTGAAGGCGTTCAGCAGGAAGATCAGAACGAACGGGAGACATGGGTTTAAAATGCGATGCAGCCAATCATAGCATTTCCACGCAACGGAATTATAATATATCTCCCTTAAGATACAGTACCAAGGAACGTTATCCGTGATGTAGAGGGGCTCATATACAAAATACAGAGGGACGTTTTTCAAAATGCCGAGCAGGCAGACGGTTCCAATGACGACCGCCGCGATTTTCTCTGTACAATATCTTAGCTTCACTTTCTGGCAACAAATGGCGATGAACCGATCGAAGGTGAACGCGACCGTGAACCAGACGGAAGTGTCTTTCGAAGCCCAGCTGAGCAGAATAATGAGACTGCACGCCGGGGTGGTGGACAGGAAACTGGAGTTGAAGTAAATGACCCGAAGTCGGCTTAAGATAACGGCAGTGACAATGACCAGGAGATCCGCCGCCGCCATAAACACCAGGTAGAGAGTGATGCATTTGGAGAGGCCGCATCTTCCTTGCGAGAGAATTACAATCGTCACTAGGTTAGCTGTGGGAGAGAGAGAGAGAGAGAGAGAGAGAGAGAGAGAGAGTGAGAGAGAGATAGAGAGAGAGAGAGGGTGCGGGTGGTGCGAAAGATTATTAGAGAGAACAGTAGTGATCAGGCACCCCGTTACAATATCGGGAGACAGGCGTGACATTAGTTTATCTGATTAAAACCGCTCGCTTTATCCTTTAAAATCACCGCCCCACGCACACGCGAGTGGCTGAGTTTACAATTAATAATATACTCCTTGTTCATGTCAACAGTTATGGTTTATATGAGATCCCATCTGTCACTGAACACATCAAACGAACAAATTATATGGAGTGGATGCATTAGACATCAAAGCATGAAATTCGAATTACACACAATGAAAGGTTCACCGTTTACCCTGCGTGTGTCTTGCGGGGTAACAATATTGGATACGACTGCTGGAGTGATCCCTGTGATTATTGATTGCGTCCATGTAACACTTTACCCGGACACGCGGGCTATTTGAAAGTTCATACTTCAACAGCGTTATAGTCTGTAATTTATCCGAAGAAGGGAGCGACACAAACCGTAACGGTCGCTGACAGAATACGAGCTCATGGCCAGCTGAAACAGAACTGCGATATTTTGACGAATTGTAACACATGTTGGGTAAAAGGTGAATTACGCGATAGAGATGTTTTTTGATGGTGTCGACTTCCGCAGATAAGCTTGAAAGCATGGCAGAGAGCATTCTGAATGTCAAAAAAAAGGTTTATAGGCACCGGTCGAAATGAATAAGAATAAATCGGTGTTATAAGCACTGCCGGGAGGACGGCGGAATACGCATTTACCGAGAGGGTAAAAGAGATCGGAAAAAAATGCAACGCTGTGCTTTCAAACACGGCGCTCGTGAGAATGGCGGAATTGGGGCTTTTCGGGAATACAAAGCAGCTCATTGTGCAACGGCGCCCTGTATGGGGATGTGTTGATGGATGTGTCGTAATAAATTGGGCGAAAGCCAATGTAGGCAAGTAATCCATGCATTTCAGGCTAACTTATGATCTGATTGCGCTGAAATGATTAGTCGTGGAAAAAATATAAAGCAGTACGAACTCACAACACATCTGGTAGACCAAACTGTGCTCCAACAAAACATAAGTGTATCCCCCGCGTTCCGAGACTTGATTTAATTGATATTTTCCACAAACACAACAGAGAACAAACAATCGAGAAATGGGTTTTTGTATAATCGGTAAAGAAACGTTCCCCACATAACTAAAAACGAGAAAGTCACCCAGAGATGATACCATTAATCTCTTGTTGCCCATGGTTAAGTCACATTTTACCTGGAACACCGAAAGTAGCAACAATCGAATAATAAACGGCGAAGACAGGTCCATTTCCAGGCGCATGCATTTTCCTGAAGAAATGGCGAGTTGCAATCTCTAACAGAGCCATTGCTGTCCTTATATATAGTCCAGATAGCAATCTCGAGAGCAATAACATCATAATAATCGTTAGTTACAGCTACTTGAACAAATAAATTAAGGCAGTCATCTGCACACGTTTGTTACCTAATTAGAGGTGAAGACATACAGGTTTTTGATGGAATATTGCCCGTATTTGGATGAAAAAGAACAATTAACTGACAGTAGGTAGCTGCTAATATTTTCAAGGAGCGAAGATAGAGTGAGATAAAATGCAAAATATGTGAGATGAATTAGAAAACGAGAGTATGAACACAATATTGACCGAAAGACCTAACGCATCATTGCTTTTCAGGGAGGAGGAGATTTCACCTTGTAAAAGTTCACGTTCTCAAATTACAGGAGTGGAATTACGCCATTCGGACCATCGAGTCTATTCCGCCATTAAATCACGGCTGATCTCCGTCTCCTCATCCCATTGTCCTGCCTTCAGAGCGAGAGAATTTGAGTATAGCAGCAAACATGTTCCACTGCGGTTGGAAATGGCTCTGGTGAGCCCACACTTGGATTATTGTGTCTCGTTTTGTCTCCAAATAACCATATGACCATATATCAATTACAGCACGGGAACAGGCCCTCTCGGCCCTTCCAGTCCGTGCCGACCATTTGTTTTCCCCTAGTCCCATCTACCTGCACTCAGACCATACCCCTCCATTCCCTTCACGTCCATATACCTATCCACTTTACTCTTAAATGTTAAAATCGATCCTGCCTCCACCACTTCTGCTGGAAGCTCATTCCACACAGCCACCACCCTCTGAGTAAAGAAGTTCCCCCTCACGTTACCCCGAAACTTCTGTCCCTTAATTCTCATGTCATGCCCTCTTGTTTGAATCTTCCCTACCCTCAATGGGAAAAATGTATCCACGTTAACTCTGTCTATCCCATCATCATTTTAAAGACCTCAATCAAGTCCCCCCTTAACCTTCTGCGCTCCAAATGAATAAAGACCTAACTTGTTCAACCTCTCTCTGTAACAGAGTTGCTGGAACCCTGGCAACATTCTGGTAAATCTCCTCTGTACTCTCTCTATTTTGTTGACATCCTTCCTATAATTAGGCTACCAAAATTGTACACCGTACTCCAGAATTGGTCTTACCAATGCCTTGTACAATTTTAACATTACTTCCCTACTCCTATATTCAATGCTCTGATTTATAAAGGCCAGCACACCAAAGGCTTTCTTTACCACCCTATCTACATGCGATTCCACCTTCAGGGAACTATGCACAGTTATTCCTAGATCCCTCTGTTTCACAGCATTCCTCAATTCCCTACCATTTACCATGTACGTCCTATTTTGATTTGTCCTGCCAAGATGTAGCACTTCACACTTAACAGCATTAAACTCCATCTGCCATCTTTCAGCCCACTTTTCCAAATGGCCCAAATCTCTCTGTAGACTTTGAAAATCGACTTCATTATCCACAACACCACCTATCTTAGTATCATCTGCAAACTTACTTATCCAATTTTCCACCCCATCATCCAGATCATTGATGTACATGACACACAACAGTGGACCCAACACAGATCCCTGAGGCACCCTACTGGTCACCGGCTTCCAACCTGACAAACAGCCATCCACCATTACTCTCTGACATCTCCCATTCAGCCACTGTTGAATCCATCTTGCTACTCCGCCATTAACACCCAAAGATTGAACCTTCTTAACCTACCTTCCATGGGGAACCTTGTCAAAGGCCTTACTGAAATCCATATAGACAACATCCACTGCTTTACCCTCATCAATTTCCCTAGTTACCGCTTCAAAAAATTCAAGAAGGTTTGTCAAACATGACCTTCCAGGCACAAATCCATTTTGACTGTTCCTGATCAGACCCTGTTTATCCAGATGCTTATATATATTATCTCTAAGTATCCTTTCCATTAATTTGCCCACCACTGACGTCAAACTAATAGGTCTATAATGGCTAGGTTTATTATTTGAACCCTTTTTAAACAATGGAACAACATGCGCAATACGCCAATCCTCCGGCTCAATTCCCGTTTCTAATGACATTTGAAATATTTCTGTCATAGCTCCTGCTATGTCTACACTAACTTCCCTCAGTGTCATAGGGAATATCCTGTTAGGACCTGGAAACATATCTCCTTTTATATTTTTCAAAAGTGTCAGTACCTCCTCCTCTTTGAATCACATAGTTTCCATAGCTACTCTACATTTTTCCCTTACCTCACAGAGTTCGATATCCTTCTCCTTGGTGAATACCGAAGAAAAGAAATTGTTCAATATCAAATCTGGGGAAGGTCAATCTTGCTATTGATGTAAACGTTTTCACCTGGATAGTTGCGATTCTGCGGAATTCTCAGACTCATTGAGGGCAGTGGAGGCCAATTCACTGGATGTTTTCAAGAGAGAGTTAAATATATCGCTCTTCGGGCGAATGGAAGCAAGGGATATGGGGAAAAAGCAAGAACTGGGTACTGATTTTACATGATCAGCCATGATGAAATTGAATGGCGGTACTGGCTCGATTGGCGGAATGGCCTAGTCCTGCACATATTTTCAGTTTCTATGTTTCTTTGATTCCACATAACACTTGACACATTTTCTAATCAAGAATTTGTCTATCTCTGGATTAAAAATATTTACTGACGTCCTCCACAGCCCTCAATGGCAATGAGTTCCATAGATTAACTACTCTCTGGTAGTGATGTTGATCCTCACCTCCTTCCTAAAGGAGCGCCCTTTAATTCTGTGGCTAAGATCTCTTGTCCAAGACCCTCCCACTAGTGGAAAAATCGTTTCCACATCCACTCTATCTACATATTTCATTATTTTGTAAGTTGCAATGAGGTCTCCCCTCAAACTTTTAAAGTCAGCGAGTAGCGGCCCAGTGCTTTTAAACGTACGTTGCAAGCTCACCCACACATTCCCCGAACCATTCTTGTAACCCTCCTCTGGACCATTTCCAAAGAGGGTTCGGGAAGAGTCCGGACTGGAAACACAAGCTCCATAAACCCCTTGAGTTTCGCTTGCAGTTTTGAACGTTCAATTTAAAGTCGCCATTACGCAGGGTCTTATTGCATGAAGGCACAGACACAGGTAAGCGAAGGCACATACACTGACACACACACACACACACACACACACACACACACACACACACACACACACACACACACACACACACACACACACACACACACACACACACACACACACACACACACACACACACACACACACACACACACACACACACCAGTAGACATTAGACAATAGACAATAGGTGCAGGAGTGTGCGATTCGGCCCTTTGAGCCAGCACCGCCATTCAATTGTGATCATGGCTTATCATCACCAATCAATACCCCGTTTCTGCCTTTTCCCCATATCCCCTGACTCCGCAATCTGTATTATAGTTCCACTGACGGGAATGCACAAGACAAAAGCTTTTCGCTGCACCTCGGTACACCTGGAAATAAACTGTACTTTAACCTGAATAATAATCTGATCCGACTGCACATTGAAACATAGAAACATAGAAAATATGTGCAGCAGTAGGCCATTCGGCCCTTCGAGCCTGCATCGCCATTCAATATGATCATGGCTGATCATCCAACTCGGTATCCTGTACCTGCCTTCTCTCCATACCCCCTGATCCTTTTAGCCACATGGGCCACATCTAACTCACTCTTAAATATAGCCAATGAACTGGCCTTAACTACCTTCTGTGGCAGAGAATTCCAGAGCCTCACCACTCTCTGTGTGAAAAATGTTTTCCTCATCTCGGTCCTAAACGAATTCCTCCTTATCCTCCGACTATGGCCCCTTGTTATGGGACTCCCGAACGTCGGGAACAATGTTCCTGCATCTAGCCAATCCAACCCCTTAAGAAATTTGTAAGTTTCTATAAGATCCCCCCCCCCCAGTCTTCTAAATTCTGGCGAGTACAAGCCAAGTCTATCCAGTCTTTCCTCATATGAAAGTCCTGACATCCCAGGAATCAGTCTGGTGAACCTTCTCTGTACCCCCTCTATGGCAAGAATGACTTTTCTCAGATTTAGAGACCAAAACTGTACGCAATACTCCAGGTGTGTTCTCATCAAACCCCTGTACAGCTGCAGCAGAACCTCCCTGCTCCTATACTCAAATCCTTTCGCTATGAATGCTAACATACCATTTGCTTTCTTCACTGCCTGCTGCACCTGCATGCCTACTTTCAATGATTGGTGTACCATGACACCCAGGTCTCGTTGCATCTCCCCTTTAACTAATTTGCCACCATTCAGATAATAGTCTACCCTGCTGTTTTTGCCACCAAAGTGGATAACCTCACATTTATCCACATTATACTGCATCTGCCATGCATTTGCCCACTCACCCAGCCTATCCAAGTCACCTTGCCGCCTCCTAGCATCCTCCTCACACCTAACACTACCCCCCAGCTTAGAGTCATCCGCAAACTTGGAGATGTTGCATTCAATTCCCTCGTCCAAATCATTAATATGTATTGTAAATAGCTGGGGTCCCAGCACTGAGCCTTGCGGTACCCCACTAGTCACTGCCTGCCATTCTGAAAAGGACCCATTTACTCCTACCCGTTGTCTTCTGCCTGCCAACCAGTTCTCTACCCACATCAATACTGAACCCCCAATACCATGTGCTTTAAGTTTGTATACTAATCTTGTATGTGGGACCTTGTCGAAAGCCCTCTGAAAGTCTAGCTATAACACATCCACTGGTTCTCTGTTATCCACTCTGCTAGTTACATCCTCGAAAAATTCTATAAGATTCGTCAGACATGATGTTCCTTTCGTAAATCCACGCTGACTTTGTCTAATGATTTCACCACTTTCCAAATGTACTGCTATCCCATCTTTAATAGCTGACTAGCAGTTTCCCCACTACCGATGTTAGACTAACTGCTCTGGAATTCCCCGTTTTCTCTCTCCCTCCCTTTTTAAAAAGTGGGGTTACATTAGCTACCCTCCAATCCTCAGGAATTACTTGTGTACTCTGGGATGCAGACTATCTGGCCCTGGGGATTTATCGGCCTTTTATCCATCCAATTTACCCAACACCACTTCCCGGCTAATCTGGATTTCACTCAGTTCCTCCACCTTATTTGACCCCCGGTCCCCTGCTATTTCCGGTAGATTAATTATGTCTTCCTTAGTGAAGACAGGACCAAAGTAGTTATTCAATTGGTCTGCCATGTCCTTGTTCCCCATAATCAGTTCACCTGGTTCTGACTGCAAGGTACCTACATTTGTTTTAACTAATCTCTTTCTCTTCACGTATTTATAAAAACTTTTGCAGTCAGTTTTTATGTTCCCTGCCAGTTTTCTTTCATAATATATTTTCCCTTTCCTAATTAAGCCCTCTGTCCTCTGCTGGATTCTGAATTTCTCCCAGTCGTCTGGTAGGCTGCTTTTTCTGGCTAATGTGTACGCTTCATCTTTTGTTATTATACTATCCATGATTTCCTTTGTAATCCATGGATGCACTACATTCCCTGATTTATTCTTTTGCCAAACTGGGATGAACAATTGTTGTCGTTCATCCTTGCAGTCTTTAAATACCTTCCATTGCACATCCACTGTCAACCCTTTAAGAATCACTTGCCAGTCTATCTTGGCCAATTCACGTCTCATATCTTCAAAGTTACATTTGCTTATGTTCAGAAGCCTTGTTTATGACTTAATTATGTCACTCTCCATCCTAATGAAGAACTCAACCATATTATGGTCACTCTTGCCCAAGGGGCCACGCAGAACAAGACTGCTAACTAACCCTTCCTCATTACTCAATACCCAGTCTAGAATAGCCTTCTCTCTCGTTGGTTCCTCTACATGTTGGTTTAGAAAACTATACCGCATACATTCCAAGGAATCCTCTTCCTCAGCACCCCTGCCCATTTGATTCACCCAATCTATATGTAGATTGAAGTCACCTATTATAACTGTTTAACCCTTGTTGCACGCATTTCTAATTTCCTGTTTGATGCCATCCCCACTACTACTGTTAGGTGGCCTGTACACAAAAGTTTTATGCTCCTTAGAATTTCGCAGCTCTACCCATATCGATTCCACATCCTCCAAGCTAATGTCCTTCCTTTCTATTGCATTAATCTCCTCTCTCACCAGCAACGCTACCCCACCTCCCTTTACTTTCTGCCTATCCCTCCTGAATATTGAATATCCCTGGATGTTCAGCTCCCAGCCTTGGTCGCCCTGGAGCCATGTCTCCGCGATCCCAACTATAGCATAGTCATTAATAGCTATCTGCACATCAACTCGTCCACCTTATTACGAATGCATACTGGCCGGAGTCCTGAAGCTTTGCTTGTGTGATTGTCAACGGGATATTCCCTCCATTGGCCTGATCACCCGCGAACCTCTCCCTTGCAAAATCCGCTTTTTCATTGTTACTGTTATCCCGGTACAAAATAAACTGCGGAGCCAGATCTGCTTGCAGTCGGTACCAATATAGGTCGGGGTCGCTGATACCTGTCGAGTACCTGTACTGTATTTTCACTGTCTTTCCCTCAGCCACACTTAATGTGGCCTGCGGCTGCGTTACCGACTCTCCACGAATATCCCCTGAAAAAAAACCATTGGTGAATTGTGTTCAGCATTGAATTGGAAAGCTGGAAACGTGGCATAAAACACAACGGAGAAAAGGCAACGCGAAACTTACCGAACACTGTGCATATTATCATAAGAATGTGCGAGAACATGGTCTCGTGGTTAACTTCGGTAGCAAACTTCTGCAATAGCTTCTCCGTTACCTGTAATGATAGGACGGGGCACTATATCTGGATTGAGGCGATTGAGGCACCGTTCAAGGCGGAAGGTGCACCTAAGCTGAGGAAGTATCTACCTTTGGCGGCCGGGCGGCGCAGCGGTAGAATTGCTGCGCCAGTGACCCGGGTCGAAACTGACCACGGGTGTTGCCTTATTTCTCACTGTCACCTTCGTGGAGTTTGCAGCTTCTCCCTGTCACCTTCGTGGGTTTTTTCTGCGGGCGCTCCGGTTACTCCCACACTGCAAAGACGTAGGCTAATTGGCTTGGAAAAAATAGTAAATTATCCCCAGTGTGCGTAGGCTAGTGTTAGTGTGTGGCGATCGCTGTTGGGCGCGGACTCGGAAGAAAGGACATTTCGCACAGCATCTTATAACTGATCAAACCAAATTTAAATCAAGTAAGCGGCAGTCTTTTAACGCGAGTAATGACCTGGGCGTTTTTTTGCTACTTACTCAGACGTCATGTGTTGGGCAGCATTGGAGTGTTCTCCATCCTGCCTCCCACATCATCAATTGGTATTATTAGCGCGGAAACAGGCCGTTCGCCCCACCACGCCAAGCAGCGATCTCCACACACTAACACTATCCCACGCACACTAACGATACTTAACAATAGTACCAAGTCAATTAACCTACAAACCTGAGGGTCTTTGGAGTGTGGGGAGAATCCGAAGATCCCGGAGAAAGCCCACGCAGGTCAAAACCCACGCAGGTGAAACATAAACCTCCGTACAGATAATACCAGGATCGAAACCGGATTTCTGGCGCTGCGCCACCGTGCCGATAATTTGCATTGGTACTGATTTATTGGTAATGAGATACGGCGGAAACGTTGTTGTTTGTGTCATTTTGGCAGCTCACACCCTGCACTAGTACAACAAAAGCATACATTAATGCAAACGGTGGTGTGAAACGAGAAAGATATGCGGAATATACTGTTGCACCCCGTTGGAAATGAAATAAATGTATTTTCTATTCAGAAGGTGCAACACGTAGAAATGTTTCCCTCTCATAATGCAAATGAGGACGGAAAATAATGGAGACCTTAATGGAAGAGAAAAGACGAGACAAAAGGGAGACATAAATTGAAAGTGCAATAGGAATGTGAGAAAAAGTAAAGAGGCCAAAGGAAGATAAAGCGAGCAAACCTAGTACCGACTGATGAGCAAAGGAATTGCTGGACGATCTAGGGTCTCGACCCAATACATCTCCATTGCCTTTTCTCCAGAGATGCTGCTTCAACACTGAGTTACTCCAGCATGTTGGTTTGATCTTTGATAGAATAACTCAGCGAGCCAGGTGGCTTCTGTGGGGGATGGTCAGAATCCGTTTCTCGTGGGGAGCCTTCTTCAGCGGTGCCATCAAAGTCTGACAAACGTTTGAGACCCGAAACGTCGTTGACCCATTTCCCTCCACAGATGTTGCCTGGCCCACATAGTTCCTCGAAATGCCCAGGACTCCGGAAGTAACACTCCACCTCTCCACCGACTGTCATTTCTTTTTCCGGTGTCAGTCTCCAGGTGCTGCTTGTCACTGTTGCCCATTAGACCTCTAATGTCTCCTAATCCTTCATCAATAACTGCCTCCTGCGTGACGGATATGCTACCACAGCTACTTAAAAACCAAACCCGCAGACAAACTATTTTTCACGTTTGCAAAAGAGAGGAGGGAAGGAAGCGCTACATAATATCATGCGTGAAGGTAATTAATTCATATTTTATTAAACATAGAAACATATAAAATAGGTGCACGAGGAGGCTATTCGGCCCTTCGAGCCAGCACCGCCTTTCATTGTCATCATGGCTGATCGTCCCCAATAAATAACCAGTGCCTGCCTTCACCTAATATCACTTGATTCCACTAGCCCCTAGAGCTCCATCTAACTCTCTCTTAAGTCCACGCAGTGATTTGGCCACCACAGCCAAATGTGCCAGTATGTGGCAGGGAATTCCACAAATTCACAACTCTCTGGGTGAAAACGCTTTTTCTCACCTCAGTCATAAATGGCCTCCCCTTTATTCTAAGACTGTGGCCCCTGGTTCTGGACTCGCTCAACATTGGGAAAATCTTTCCTGCATCCAGCTTGTCCAGTCCTTTTATAATTTTATATGTTTCTATAAGATCCCCCCTCATTCTTCTAAACTCCAGTGAATACCAAAACTGTACACAGAACTCCAGATATGGTCTCACCAGAGCCCTATACAACTGCAGAATAACCTCTTTACTCCTATACTGAAATCCTCTTGTTATGAAGGCCAACATTCCATTAGCTTTCTTCACTGCCTGCTGTACCTGCACGTCAACTATCTGTGACTACTGCACAAGTACAGCCAGGTCTGGCTGCACCTCCCCCTTACCTAACCCAACCCCATTGAGATAATAATCTGCCCCTTGTTTTTGCCGCCAAAGTGGATAACCTCACATTTATCTATGATATACTGCAACTGCCACGCATCTGCCCACTCACTCAACCTGTCCAGCCCACCCTGCATCCACCTAACATCCTCTTCACAGTTCACACTGCCACCAAGCTGTTTTGTCCTCCGCAGCCTTTCTAGCGTTGCTCCGAATTCCCTCTTCAAAATCATTAATATATGTGGGAAACAGTTGCGGCCCCAACACCGAGCCTTGCGGCACTCAACTCGTTCACTGCCTGCCATTCTGAAAGAGGGAACAAACGCAACGAACGGGAGAACCATGTTCAAAATTTCCTGTAGAGGGCCTGGGTCTATATATCGACACAAGGCATCGACTATCCGTTTATCGCTACAGACAGTCTTTCATCCACAATGTTTTTCCAGTAGTTTGTGTGTTTGTCCCAATTCTTATTCATTACCTAATTTACTCGCAGAATGCGTTCTTCAGACGAAGATTCAGGGGAAAGGGAAATGATAGACATGGACGGTGATATAAGTGTTAGTGGGATGTGGTTGTTTGATGGTGGGCGCGGTCTCGATTGATTAAGAGCCAATTTCTGTATATCTCCATGACTGAATGGGAAGATCACAAAATTTAGGTCCGCGATCCCTCGTCGCCCGGAAACAGGAAGGACATAATTACGTTGGAAATGCTGTAAAGGAGATTCTCCAGAATATTGCTTGAGATCTCTTTGGATTATCAAACTCACGAGCAAGGCTGGCTCGTTCCTGAGGGCGGAGTTTGATTCATGGGTAGTGGTTTTGGAGAGGAGCATGGTCCTCAAACTGGTGGAACATCTTGGGCAGTACAGATCACCCCCTACATGACACACTTGTCAACCTGAGGCACAGACTGGTTCCAACGAATAGAGTACAGAACGCCACATGGTATATTTCTTGCCCGTGGCGATCAAACGTTACAACTCCTTGGCCTTCTGTCGTGGGGTATACTGTCTCCCCCCCCCCCCTCCCTTCCCAAACCTTTGCACATTCCCAATCCTTTCTACTCGTCACTTTAACTTAATGATTCATGTATCTTGTGTTTTATGACTGATGGCAGATCAACCTACGCTCCTGGGATAAATAAAGTTCTATCGGAATATAATTAAAATGAACAGCAGGTGCTGGTTTATACCGAAGATAGATACAACATGTAAGTCGGGGAATCAGGCAGTATCCTTGGAGACATTTTCATTTGTGACGTTTCGGGTCAGGACCCGTCTTCAAATTATTTGCAGTGCCGAGAAACTGGATGCAAGACAAGACCAGGACAGATCAGGGTCGGCAGCAGATAACACCACGCAGAGTGATTCCGAAAGCCAATTGCTGGCTGTGGACGGTTTTATCCCAAGAGGGGAATTGCCAACTGTGGGACTGGTTAACCAACCTTTAATAGAGGAAAGGGAGGAGGGAGGGGAATGTTTGTATGTTACCTAAAATTAGAGAATTCAACGTTCATAGCAGTGGGTTGTAAGCTTCCCAAGCTAAGTGTGAGGTGTTGCTAGGCCAAAATGCTGGAGTAACATAGCGGGACAGGCAGCATCACTGAAGAGAAGGAATCTCGAGAGATATTGCCTGGCTGCTAAGTCACGCCAGCGATTTGTGTCTATCTTCGGTTTAAACCAGAATCTGCAGTTCCTTCCTACACATGAAGTGCTGCTCCTCCATTTTGCGTGTGCCCTCACTTTGGCAATGGAGTGGGTCCAGGTCAAACATGTTAGTTTAGGAAGGGAAGTGCAGTTTAAAAGGATAGGAATTGGGAGATCCGGTAGACGTTGGCGGATCCTGCGTATTGTTTACCGAAACAGTGGCGTGCCAACGCTTGGTCTCGTCGATGTACTGGACCATACATCTGGAACAGCGGTTGCAGTAGATTATGTTAGAGGAATTACTTGTGAACCTCTGTCTCAACTAGAAGGACTGGCGAGGTCCCTGGATGGAGTCGAGGGAGGAGGTATCAGGGCAGGTGTTAAATCTCCTGCGGTTGCGGGAGGAGAGGAGGTGCCTGGAGAAGAAGGGGTTTGGGTGGGATTGGATGAATGAAACAAATGGTTGAGGAGGGAGCGGTCACAACGCTGTGATTAGTGATCAGAGCACGATGAAGGTGACGGATATTTCGAAGCATGATGTGTTGGATGCGGATGCTGGCTGGGGACGGTGTGAAAGGTAAGTACCAGAAACATTCTGTCGCTGTTGCATCTGGTCGGAGGGAGTGGGCGTAACGACGAGATTATAAAGAAGAGGCACAGAGGAGGAACGCGTGAAGAAGGATTAAAACCACGTTCACTAAAGTATAAATGTACCTCGAATATTCTTGTATGCAAAACCTTATATTGGAAGATGTTGCGGCGCAGATGGAGGAACTGAGAAAAGGGGTTAGCATTGTTGTAGGAGGCAGGGTTGGAAGAAATGTAGTGCTGGCATCTATGTGAGTCCGTATGTGTATCATAGAATTCAGTATATAATCTGCCTCCTGTGATGGAGGCAGGTAGATCAAGAAAGGGAAGAAAGGTTTCAAAAATAGCACGGGTGCATTTTTGGGCAGGGTGGAAGTCTTTCTCGTGTCCGGCCATCTTCTATATCACGCCCGGGATGCGCCACGTGGAAGCTTCTGCTTGCATCCGGTGCGGGGGGGGGGGGGGGGAGGTGGAAGTTAGTGGTAAGGTTAGTATGTCCATGAGATCTTCCCGGATGCAGGAGGTAGCCCCGACACACCTTGTTTCTAGTACCTCCCCGCTAGCATGTGTGAAGATGGGTCCGACCGGAAACATCAGCTATCGTATTTCCCCATATATCACCTGACCCGCTGTTGTTCCATCATTTTTGTCTATCTTAGTTGCTTGGAATTGTTGACTGGAATTACATGGAGGGGGTGGGGTTGGTGGTAAAGAGTTGGGGGCTACTGGCCTTAGAGTGTAAAACATTGAGGGGTGACATTATTGACCTGCACAAGATCACGAGGGACATGGACAAATCAAACGGCGCTCACAATCGTTTTCGCTGTGTAGAGAGTTCCAAAGCCAGAGGACTTAGGTGTACGGCGTGTGCGGACGTGGCGCCAACGGACAAGACACCGAAGCAAAGGAGTCGAAGCCAAAGAACCGAATGGACACGAGGCCGAGACGTCAAATAATCGAAACAGTAGCAAGTCGAAACGCCAACTATCCGAAAGTATGGGACGCCTATATGCAAACTAACCGAAAGGGCGGAACACCTAAAAGCAAACCAACCGAAATGCTGCGTCGCCTAAAAGCAAACTCATCGAATGCCGCTCTGTCGCCTACAAGCCAACGGACCGAATTTTCTTTTCTGTTGAGCGGCATTGCATTCGTTGGCTTGCAGGCGACGCCGCCTTTCGGGTAGGTGGCGTTTCGGTTCTCTTGATCTACCTGCCTCCATCACAGGAGACAAGGTTCGCTTCGTACTCTTTCGGTTAATTGGCATTTGTGCCTCGTTTGCATTCGGTTGTTTGGCTTCGACTTCTTTGCTTCGGCTTCTCGTCCGTCGGCGCCACGTCCGAGTACCGCGTACGGAGGTGAAATGGTGAAGAGGGATGCGAGCAGAAACATTTTTCACTCAGAGGTTTAGTCCGTATTTTAGTCCGTGTCTGGAACGACGGGTGGAGCCGCGAGCCAGCCTCGCCAGCAGCTGTTCGTCTTTTCGATTTGTTTTGTTTTTAGTATGTCTAATAGTGTGTTTTAGTGTGTTTTAGTGTGTGTGTGGGGTGGGCGGGGGCGGGAATAGGGGGAAACGGTTTTTTAATCACTTACCTCAGTGGAATCCTTTCGATATGAAGGAGAGGTTCCAGAATGTGGGTCATCTACACATTTTAAAATTATTATCTACACTCCCAATTGCAATGTATCGTTCTGTTATTGAAATTTCCGTTGCTCGACTACAAAACCTCTGCAACGAAAAACCTTTTTCTATCCTACGGCCAACGTATTGCCAACGTTCTATCTGTCCATATAACGTCATGAGTTTATGTTGTGTATGTCCTTTCACGTAATCGAAGGGCTTCGATAGTTCATCCAACCAACCAATAATATCGTTAGTAACGGTTTAGTAAATTATCAACTTTGACATGAGAATTAAGGGACAGAAGTTTAGGGGTAACGTGAGGGGGAACTTCTTTACTCAGAGGGTGGTGGCTGTGTGGAATGAGCTTCCAGCAGAGGTGGTGGAGGCAGGATCGATTTTAACATTTAAAAGTAAAGTGGATAGGTATATGGACGTGAAGGGAATGGAGGGGTATGGTCTGGGTGCAGGTAGATGGGACTAGGGGAAAACAAATGGTCGGCACGGACTGGAAGGGCCGAGAGGGCCTGTCTCCGTGCTGTAATTGTTATATGGTTATATGTTATATGGTTAACTTCAATCACATGATCCGTCCAGTCTATTTTTCAAAAAAGTAATGACTTCTCTCTGATCCTAAGCAGGCGACAGCACTTTCAATGCTCCCTACGCGATTAATTAAAATTGCATGAAAATGACTGCATTAATGTTCAGAACATTTAAGCTAACAACAGCGATGACGCAAGCTAATTGGCGCTCCAGAGATTAACAGTAGGTATAACTGCAACCGTGGCCACGTTTGGTTCAGTCCCTGCATCTGATTAGGTCATCGACGTCACGGAAAATGCACGCACCTGGAAACGGGCCGGTCTTTGCTATTTATTATACTATTCTTGCGGTGTTTGGTGTTCCAGGTACTGTTTACCGCAGATGAACTTTTCGCGTTTGTCACTTCTGTACCTATCTGCCATTTCAACACCCTTCACCTGTATCCACCTATCATTCGCCAAGTATTGCAGCGCCCTCACCCTTTTCCCCAGCTTTAGCTCCGCTACTACAATCGTTCTTAAGAGGGCTCCGTCTGTAAACGTCTCTTGTCCTTTCTCCCATCCCTTCACTGATGCTCCCTGACCCGCTGAATTACTTTTTTGCTTTTGTTACCGGAGAGTATCAGTTGCTGTTATAAAATGGCTTTAATGATTTGCTTCGTCCGCTGTTTCCTAATGAAATCTAATTGTGCTGTCTGTTTTGTTTCCAATTTCGTTTCACTTGCACTTTATGTGCAATGTGACGAATAAAACTGATTGTATTGTACAGTGTTTGTACATTTTCCCGCCATGTGTTTTCTAGCGGTGCTGCGGTATGCTTCCATACTCCAAAGGCACACAGGTTTGTAGGCTAATTAGCTTGATATAAATATAAATTCTGTGTGTGTAGGATCGTGTTTGTGTCCGGGGATCACTGGTCGGCGCGGACTCAGTTGACCGACGGGCCTGTTCCAACGCTGTGTCCCTAAACTAAACTAAATTAAATTAAACTAAACTAAATTAAACCAAACTGGACAGCACTAAACTAGCGGGACTAAACAGAACTAAACAGAACTAAACAAAACAAAATTGATAAGAAACGTCGACAATCCATTGCCTCCACAGATGCGAGTCATAATCTGATGTCATGGTGGCGGCACCGTGACTCAGCGGTAGAATCGCTGCCTTATAGCGCCAGAGGCCATGGATTGATCCTGACTACGGATATTATCTGCACGGAGTCTGCGCATTTTCTCTGTGACCGCCTGGGTCTTCTCCCATTTACTCCCACATTCAAAAGACGTGCAGGTTTGTCGGTTAATTGGCTTCCGTAAAACAAATATCCATCCTGTGTAGTACAGAAATATCCCTGGTCGGCGCGGACTTGGTGGGCGAAGAGTCAGTTTCCGCACAGTTTCCGTATCTCTAAAATGGAAAAAAACCTGGAAAAATCCCTTCTTAAAGGTTTAGTCTTGTACTGTATATTTCCCTAAAGAAATGCTGGCCGAACAGCCGAGTCCATTCCGTATATTAGTGAGGGTTCCAACATCTGCAGTTTCTTGTAACTTGAAGTGTTTCTGCTCTGTTCTAACCTAAATCTTCATATGATTCAAAGCAAGTGATATTTTTAATTCCAGAATGGATGTATATTCGGGATCATAAATTTAACGAGGAAATCGTTATCCTTCCATACATTAATTATTGGAAATCTGTAAGCAAGCTGTCTACCAATGTCCTGATGAATGGGCAACAATTGGACAGTTACTTTATTAACTACTCTGTCTCCCACTTGCAGCGAACTTGGTGACGATTGTGATTCTGTCGAAGGGAAAGTGCGGCCTCTCCAAGTGTATCACCCTTTACCTGGTGTTTATGGCGGTGGCGGATTTCCTGGTCATCGTTACCGTCGTGATATTAAGCCGCCTACGGGCTATTTATTTCCCGGTTAGTTTCTTCTCCACCACACCGGGCTGCACACTCATCCTTGTCCTCAGCTGGGTTTCCAAAGACACGTCCGTATGGTTAACGGTAGCTTTCGCTTTCGACCGGTTCACCGCCATTTGCGTCCAACGATTGAGACTGCGATATTGCACCGACAAAACCGCGGCGGTCGTTATCGGGACAATTGGCATGCTGGTCTGTTTGAAAAACATTCCCTCTTTCTTTCCTCTCGAACCAATGTACGTCATTGATAATGTACCCTGGTACTGCGTCATCAAAAGTAGTTATTATACTTCCGTTGTATGGAGAATCTATGACTGGCAACGCCCTGTGTTGAACCCATGCGTCCCTTTCCTACTGATTTTGCTGCTCAATATTTTGACAGTCAGGCACATTCTCGCAGCCAGTCGATCCCGCAGAAGGCTCCGATGCCAGAGCAACGGAGAAAATAAATGTGACCCGGAGATGGAGAGCAGAAAAAAGTCTATCATTTTACTCATGGTGATCTCGGGATGTTTTATCTTGTTGCGGTTGATCTACCTTGTGAATTTTCTGTACGTGCAAATTACAGGCAACAGTTATGCCAGCGGCATCAATTCCAATGATCCAAGGTTTATCCTGCAAGAAAGCGGACACATGTTGGAGCTTCTCGGTTCGTGCATTAACTCCTGCGTATATGCAGCCACGCAAACAAGATTCAGGGGGCAGTTAACGTTTGCTATTAAATACCCCTTCAATCTAATTAAGAAAAAGTTCAACTAGAGGAGAATTCTTACAATTCTGTCTCATATAGAGTGCGTAATGATGGATACGGTGACATCCACTGTAGAAACGTACTGCAAGATAAAACCCCATTCATATGCCAGTGAATTATGTAGACACGATTATCTCATACTTTCGATTAATAAACAAACACCCATCTGGAATGTCGCAAGACCTATCCCGTAAAAGACTCAAGATTATGGTCTTGGTAACCGGTGGCCCAAGGTGCACAAGTATCTTGCATGGTGCAATATCATAATAGCTTGAGAATAGATGGCGCAAGGGAGGCGAAGTGGGACAGGTACCGCCGATTACTCCCACATTCCATTTTTCAGATGAGTGATGGATGAGTGCTTTTTGAAAATAA
The DNA here is from genome assembly GCA_035221665.1 of Okamejei kenojei. Taxonomy (NCBI): domain Eukaryota; kingdom Metazoa; phylum Chordata; class Chondrichthyes; order Rajiformes; family Rajidae; genus Okamejei; species Okamejei kenojei. Next base: position 388,879 of record JAVHYY010000154.1, read on the forward strand.
TAATGTAATTTTGGGATCGAAGCAGAATCTGGGTGGATTTCCTGGACAGTGAGCAAAGCAGATTGCAGAAAATAGACAATAGACAATAGGTGCAGGAGTAGGCCATTCGGCCCTTCGAGCCGGCACCGCCATTCAATGTGATCATGGCTGATCATCCCCAATCAGTACCCCGTTCCTGCCTTCTCCCCACATCCACCGACTCCGCTATTTTAAGAGCAATATTTAGCTCTCACTTGAAAGCATCCAGAGAACCTGCCTCCACCTGAGGCTGAGTTCCACAGACTCACCAGTCTCTGTGAGAAAAAAGTGTTTCCTCGTCTCAGTTCTAAATGCATACTCCTTATTCATAAACTGTAGCCCCCTAGTTCTGGACTCCCCCAACATCGGGAACATGTCCCCTGCCTCTTGCGTGTTCAAACACTTAACAATCATATATGTTTCAATGAGATCCTCTCTCGTCCTTCTAAACTCCAGAGTGTACAAGTCCAGCTGCCCCATTCTCTCAGCATATGACAGTCCTGCCTTCCCGGGAATTAACCTGCTCTGCACTCCCTCAATAACAAGAATGTTCTTCCTCAAATTACGGGGCCAAAACTGCATACTGCCGAGCAGTATGTGGGTTGTTCTGAAAGCCGCATTCACTCCACAGGCCGAATAGGATTATCTACGAACACCGGCTAAATGGGATTGTTGTAGGGATAACTGTTCAACAGAGCAGCAGAAAAGAGGTAATGGAACGCCGAGAGAGCACGTTTTCATGGGAGTTAGCAAATAATTTCCTCGTTGCACCCCATTGAACCACGGTCTGATCTTTACTGGAATTCCCGACGGGTTATCTCGTTCTGCATTGTTCATTAAGTAGTAAGTATTCGTTTTCATTTTTAGGCAACAGGCGCCGCTTAGCCGTAAATGTGTATACAAGACGGTGCTTTGTACAATAGGAGACATTATGTGGACCGCACCGTTGAAGACTATGTGCTTCTATCTTCATGCTCGAGTTGAACGATCAATCAAATAAATATTATATGATTGGAGGTCCGACCATTTGAGGGGTGCTCTTTCTTTACATGGTAGTCTGCGTTGGAATTGTGTTAAACCGCTTTAAAGTGAGGGTTAAACCGGTTTTTGCAGCTAAAATGGAATTGTCTTCCATTAACGGCATATGCCAAGCATGCAGGTGATCTGAGGAAAAGAAGTTGGATCTTGGCAAGATGCTCAGGATCACTCAGAACATCCATTAAATCGCGAGGCCCCTGATCACGTTGCTGCAATAAGACCTGGCGAGAAGATAAACCTTTCTTTCTCAGATGTATCCGAGACTAGTTTGGTGCATTACGTAATATGCAACCCATTTGTTAAAAATAATAGGAAAAGCAGCCTGTTTAAAAAAGCACACAGTCAACGGTTATTTGCAGCTTAAATTAGGAGCACGGGCTTACTGGTTGTATAAATGCATGTGGCCAGCGAGCTCAACGGGAAAGGATTCACCTTCCATTGTGATCCTGAATGATGCCCGGATCTTATGTCCGCCAGACAACCATCGCAAGCAGGAACTGCCATGTGGTGGAATCCCTAAAACTGCTTGCAACTAGTCATCGCTCACATCAGTGAAATAGGACTGCAGAACGTCGTGAGGGATGTTGCTTTATTAATTATTTTATGCTGTACTTACTGCAACTATAATAAACTAAAATTGCTTGAGATATTTACATTTGGTTTGCCCAATCATTAAACCGAATCCACTAAAACCTGCGTGTATCAAAACAACCGGATAATTATTTATTTGCTGTTAGCACTGCAATTAATCCCTGGATTTTGTAGTTCGGTAGATGAATATTTTGTTTCACAAAGGAGGAAGTGAACGTTCAAAACTCTTAACGGAGAGAGAATGGATAACTTCCTATGGTTCCTATTGGACATCAATCTTTTTTCGACAGCCAATGCTTGTAGTTGATATGCTCACTCAGCCGCTCTTCTCCTCAGGTTCTCTATATATTCTAGTAACTTTTCTCGATAGGTAGAATAGTCAGATGTTATGCGTATAAGACAGGAGAATGAGTTGAGGAGAGAGTGATAGAGCAGCCATGATTGAATGGCGGTGTGGGCTTGATAGGCCGAATGACCTAATTAAGGAAATGTAAGGGTAAAAATAATCTAATGGGACTAATCTACAGACCCCCAACAGTAAGTGAATCAGTAGGTAAAATTGGCATGTAGTAAAGTTAATGCTATGGGAGATTTCAACATGCAGGTAGACTGGGAACATCAGGTTGGTACTGGTCCCCAAGAAAGGGAATTTGTCATGTGCTTCCGTGGTGGATTCTTAGAGCAGCTTGTATTGAAGTCTACCAGGGAGAAGGCAATTCTAGATTTTGTGCTATGTAATGAACCGGATTTTATGAAGGAACTTAGGTTAAGGAGCCAAAATATGGTCAAGTTTAATCTAGAGAGGCAGAATGGTAGATTGGAGGTGTCAGTGTTCCACTTGGATATAAGGGACTATGGAGCCAAGGAGGAGGATCTGGCCAAAGTCGACTCGAAAGATACTCTATTGTTTCTGGGAATAATACAGAATGTGCAGGGTCAGTTCATTCCAAAGAAGAAGAAAGATTCCAAAGGGAGTAAGGGGCGATCGTGGCTGACAAGGGACGTCAGGGATAATATAAAAATAAAAGAGAAGAAGCACAACGTAGCAAAAATGGACGGGAAGCAAGAGGGGTGGGTGATCCTTAAATAGCAACAGAATAAAACTGCAAAGGCAATACGGGGAGCAAATATGATGTACGAAGGTAAGCTAGCCAAGGATAGTAAAAGCTTCTTTAGGTATGTGAATAGAAAAAACTAGTTTAGACCAAAGTTGGACCCTTTAAGACTGAACAAGGCGAGTTTATTATGGGGAACAAGGAAATGGCAGATGAGTTGAACAGGTACTTTGCATCCGTCTTCACTCAGCAGGGCACAAACAATCTTCCTGATATACTAGTGGCCAGAGGATCTGGAGTGACGGAGGAACTGAAGGAAATCCACATTAGGCAGGACATTGTGCTGGGTAGATTGATGGGACTGAAGGCTCATACATTCCCAGGACCTGATGGTCTGCATCCCTGGGTACTTAAGGAAGCGGCTCTAAAAATCGTGGACGCATTGGTGATCATTTTCCAAAGTTCTATAGATTCAGGATCAGTTCCTGTAGATTGGAGGGGAGTTAATGTTATCCAACCTTTTAAGAAAGGCGGAAGAGAGAAAACCGCGAATTCTAGACCAGTTAGCCTGACATCGGTGGTGGGGAAGATGCTGGAGTCAATTATAGAATATGAAATAGAGGCACATTTGGATAACAGTAACCGGATCGGTTCGAGTCAGCATGGATTTACGAAAGGGAAATCATGCTTGATTAACTTCAGGAATTTTTTGAGGATGTAACTAGGAAAATGGACAGGCGTGAGCCGGTGGATGTCGTGTACCTGGCCTTTTAGAAAGCATTTGATAAGGCCCCGCATAGGAGATTAGTGGGTAAAATTAGGGCACGTGGCATTGGGAGTAGAGTGCTGACATGGATGGAAAATTGGTTGGCTGACAGGAAAGAAACTGCCTTTCAGAATGGCAGGCTGTGACCAGTAGGGTACCGTAAGACTCGGTGCTGGGACCGAAGATATTTACAATATACATCAATGATTTAGATGAAGGGATTCAAAGTAACATTAGCAAATTTACCGATGACAGAAAGCTGGTGGCAGTGTGAACTCTGAGGAGGATGCTATGAAAATGCAGGGTGACTTGGACAGGTTGGGTGAGTGGGCAGATGCATTGCAGCTGCAGTTTAATGTGGATACATGTGAGGTTATCCACTTTGGTAGCAAAAACAGGAAGGCAGATTACTGTCTAAATGGTGTCAAGTTGGGAAAATGGGAAGTACAATGGGATCTGGTGGTCTTTGTTCACCTGTCAATGAAAGTAAGGATGCAGGCACAGCAGGTAGTGAAGCAAGGGAATGGCATGTTGGCCTTTATAACAAGAGGAGTGTAGTATAGGAGCAGAGAGGTCCTTCAGCGGTTGTATAGAGCCCTAGTGGGACCACACCTGGAGTAGTGTGTGCAGTTTTCGTCCCCTAATTTGAGGAATGACATTCTTGCTATTGAAGGAATGTAGCGGACGTTTACGAGGTTAATTCCTGGGTTTGCGTGACTGTCATATTCTGAGAGAATGAAGCGGCTGGGATTGTGCACTCTGGAGTTTAGAAGGATGAGAAGGGATCGTATTGAAACATTTAAGATTATTAAGGGTTTGGACACGCAAGAGCCAGGATACATGTTCCCGATCTTGGTGGAATGCAGAACCAGGGGCCACATTTTAAGAATAAGGAGTAAGCCATTTAGACCGAGACGAGGAAACACATTTTCTCACAGAGAGTTGTGAGTCTTTGGAATTCTTTACCTCTGAGGGCGGTGGCGGCCGTTTCTCTGCATTCTTCAAGAGAGAGCTAATATGGTTCTTAAAGATAGTGGAGTCAGGGTATATGGGGCGAAGGCAGGAATGGGGTACTTACTGATTGAGGATGATCAGCGATGATCACATTGAATGGCGGTGCTCCTGCACCCATTGTCTATTGTCTAACTCCACTCGTTTCACGTATGACCTTATGAAAGTAAATAACTTCAATATATGCAGGCTTCGTTTCCATTTCAGCCTGCAAACAAGTTAATAAGAAGATGGTTGATTCCATTGTAATCATTAATCCGCATTCCTGCACACCAAAGATGACGTTACACCCCGACCGAATCAGCAGCCCACGTGATCTTTCCATAATAAGTGCAAATGCTTTTTGTTTTTTGCTTCTGCTTCACAAATAAATGTTCAGGTTAATTGTATATGAAATAAATTATATTCTCCACTTGTTTTGAACGGCTCTGCTAATTCAGTTGTGATTTCCCACGTGCGAAAACATAGTCTCTTATTCCGGTCTCCAGGGCCCCTCGGGATCTGCATGTCAATTGATTCCTTTTCACTTAAACCCTAAATTAGGTCTAATCTATGCTACTTTTTACACGCGAGAAAACGATCCATTTAGCTGTATTATTTCAGCAGGCACCCGCGGAATATCTTGTGAATTGAATTGAATTGAATACAGAACATTAGTGTCACATGTGACAAGTTGCAGTGCAATTATTTGCTTGCAATCACAAGGTTAGCATTCAATAGTCGCCACACGAAGGGCGCTGAAGTTACCAAGTATCCTTCGCCAGGTTCACCCTTGCTTATCCACCCCCTCCCTCACGGCAGCTCCCCAAGCCGGCTCCTCCTTTGTCCGACCCCCCTACGGCGGTCTCCCCCCACGTCTGTCTGAAATAGGGTCTTGATCCGAATCATCACCCATTACTTTTCTCCAGAGATGCTGCCTTTCTCGCTATAGACAGAAACAAGATCGATTACGAAGATTGCGCTATGCGTTCAAAGGCCACTATTGCTTATGAAATTTGTACGAACTTCTCAGCAGGGATCAACGCAAAAAGGCAGCCATATGTCATTCTGCGCCGCCTAAGAGGAGACACGGCATAAGGGCACAAGTAATACGAGAATGATTCGTTCAACAGATTGCAATCCAATAATTTCGCGTGCTTTAGACATATTACAATCCAGAAAATGAGACCTTATGTGTTGAGCGAGGTTATGACACTGCTCAAATTAATATTAGCCTTGTCCAACCAGCGTCTGAACAAATAAACCCTTCTTTTGTTTCTGAAGCTGTTGACTGAATAGAGTGGATGTGAATAGGATGTTTCCACGAGTGGGAGTCAAGGACTAGGTCGAGAACTCCCACTTGCTTCTAGTGTGGATTAAATGGCCCTAATGTGGAATAATGCACACTAGGTTGTAGATTTACAATCTGGTGACGTTGATGTGGATGTTTGATACATAAACGTGTGTCGAATCGGGATCTGTTAAAAGGTGATTGATGGTCAGGGCGGCCTGGACATTTTCTGCTGTCATGTTGTATGTTTCCCTCGACAACTCTCTGAATCTTATCGATGGAATTGTCTATTAAACATAACTTAGACGTCTCCATTACCAGTACGTTCTTTCATCAACAGGGTGGCCAAACTATCCCGTAGATGTGGTCCCAGCAATACCTCTGTTGAAAAATAAATCCTGTTCTCCACATTCGTTGCCCGGGCAAATAGAGGTCAACAGCCCAATTCCACCTAAAGTACAGCTTAGGGTATGTGGACCATATAGAGGGACACCGACGGGAACTGTTTGGGAGGTGTAGCGCGTCGTCTGTACTAAGCTGTCTTGGAAAGTCATTGACACAACTGAAAGTGCGCGGCATAGCACAGCTGCATCGGGAATGGTGGAAACGGACATGTTGAGGTTTATACGCGTTCTAACCTCTCCTGATTTCTAGGTAAGTGGCAGGAAAGAGGCTGACGGAGGAATGACAGATCCCGCGGCATCAGAAGTAATGCCACCTACATTTAAAAATTAGAAACGATATTGTGGAGCCTGCCGCACACGCTCGATTTTTCCCAATTTCCCGAACAATTATACCCTCATTGGCCTAAAGCAACTGCTGTATTAGTGCATTGAGAATCATCAGTTATTGAAGAGAAACTGGGACTAATTCCCGCAGCGATTCAAATGGAAATACTGTGCTAATCCAACAGGGGGCAGAAGTGTTTAGGGGGCAGAAGATACTTAATTCTTTGTCGCGGAATTAGGTCACCTCACCTCATTTGTGAAATCTGGGTTCATTAACCACTGGTCGTCGTTTGGTATTTCGACGCAGCTGACCCACCTGTAAGTCAACCAGCTATACTTCATTGAATTCCCACGACTGCACAATTCGTTAAATTTATTAGATCAGCATCTGCAAATAAGAAATTTTAATTGCATTATTTTTACAACGACTGTGCTCATATTTAAACTATTTTGAAATATTACCATCGTCATCGAGGCGCGGTGGCCAAGTGGTAAGGCGTCGGTCTCGTAAACCGAAGATCGCGGGTTCAAATCCCGTCCGTGCCTGTTGGTATTTAATACCCTTTAACATGATGTTATGAGAGGAGTCGTTCCTGTTCAACAGTTTAATGGGCCGGAATACCCCGATTGTTGCTGATCCGTTTTCCTTCCCGTTACACTAACCGTGCTGGGGTCAAGGAAAGAGCGTTCACGTCACGGCCCTGTTTTCACCAACCTTTCCACCACCGCGCACTGGAAACACAAGAAGCGCATGTCAGACACCATTGTTTGCAGATGCCGAGAAGAGTGTTCAGCTCTGGCTGAACAACTTCTAACTTTGGATGTGGACTCGATAAGAAGAAGACTCTCCGTTCTTTTAAACGGAGCAATAATTTACTTGACTACAGAAGTCTGGCATGGGCCACAGAGAAAGACAACGGGATTCCAAACGTCTTCTTGCACTCGCTGGTGAAAATAAATCGTGCGCATCCACTTGACATCTCAACTAGCCGACTGACGCTCTACATCTAGGGACCAAAACAGTATTTGGATGAAGTAGCCAACAAGAATTAGTTGTTTTGTTGCAATGGAATATTTCGAGTATTCGGATCGATGATACGTAAGTTGATTCAGTTATAGGAGCAGAATTAGGCCATTCGGCCCATGAAGTCTACTCCGACATTCAATCATGGCTGATCTATCTTTTCCTCACAAACCCATTTTCCTGCCTTCTCTCCGTAAAGCCTGACATCACAAAAGGGGAAGAACACGCAAACAATATAAAATAAATGGAAACAAACGTTTATAGAAACTACAATAAACCTGCAGTACAATTACAATAAAACAATTGCAACGCACTACAATTAAACAGCAAGAAAGGAACAAACAAACGCTGAGCCCATGAAAGACCCTGGCCACTCACTTATTTCACTATTGCTATCGGGACGAAGGTATAGCAACCTGTAAACAGCAACGTCCCAGGTTCAGGAACAGCTTCTTCCCAACAGTCATCAGGCTATTAAACACGACAACAAATAAGCTCTGAACTGCAACAGACTATTATTATTATTGCACTATATGTGTTTATTTATTGAGTATGTGTGCATGTGTATGTACACACACTGAATCTTTTTTGCTTTCTCCCGTTATGTATTATGTTTACATATTCTGCTGTGCTGCAGCAAGTAAGAATTTCATTGTCATATTCAAGTTCAAGTTTATATTTATTATCACTGTACCAATTGGCACAGCTAAATTGGGCTTGCCATAGGGCCGTACAAATAAAGATAACACAACATACGATAGAATTTAGCATGAACCTCCCCACGCTGCGGAATCAAGGTTTCTCACTGTGAAGGAAGGCAACAAAGTTCAGTCCTCTTCCTCTTTGTTCGCCCGCGGTCGGGACCTATTGAGGCCTCCGCCGTCGCCGCTATGGCGGCCCAATGTTTCAGACCCTCTCGCCGGATGATGGATCTCCGGCGTGGGAAGAACACTCTCAGCGGCTTGGAGTTCCGAATCGGCCGCTTCGAACCGGAGACAGCGGCTCCTGAAGTCCACAGGCCGAGGTGGGCGGAGCTCCAACACGGCAATTCTCTGCGAAAGATCCCAGGGTCCGCGATGTTAAAGGCAGCGCCGCCCGTGGCTGGAAGCTCTACAGACCACAGCACCGCGATGTTTGAATCGGCAGTTCCAGCACACCGGAGCTTCCAATACGGCGATCCTCGGTAACGCATCGCCCGAACCGCGATGGTACTTCAGTGCTGTGCCGTCACGGAAGCCGAAGCTCTGGCCGGTCTCCGCTTATCCAGATGGTAGGCCGCCAGGAAGGGGCGAAGATGCGACGGTGAATCGACGCATCATCGACTAATTAGGGACTGTAGAAAACATTTTCCCCCAACCCCCACCCCCCCACATTAAAAGACCAAAACACCTCCAAAACAAAACTTTTTAACGGACGAAAATTTAATAAAAAGAATGAAAAGTCGAACAGCTGCAGGCGGGGCAGCCATACCCAACAGCGCTACCATCCGAATATCTGAGACATATGACTCTTGACTTGACAGTCGCTGTTCTCTCGGAGCAGTATTTTAGTTTTAGCCTCTGGGAAACAATGAAGATGCACCGGTCGAAGGTTATTGCGATTGCGAACCAGATGGAAATGTCTTTGGACGTAATTGTATTTTTGTAATCTCTTTCCACGACGGAGATGCGATTTTTTTTCTGTATAGTATCATAGAAACATAGAAACATAGAAATTAGGTGCAGCAGCAGGCCATTCGGCCCTTCGAGTCTGCACCGCCATTCAATATGATCATGGCTGATCATCCAAATCAGTATTCTGTACCTGCCTTCTCTCCATACCCCCTGATCCCTTTAGCCACAGGGGCCACATTCAACTCCCTCTTAACTATGGCCTCAACTACCTTCTGTGGCAGAGAATTCCACAGATTCACCACTCTCTCTGTGAAAAACGATTTGCTCATCTCGGTCCTAAAAGACCTCCCCCTTATCCTTAAACTGTGACCCCTTGTTCTGGACTTCCCCAACAACGGGAACAATCTTCCTGCATTTAGCCTGTCCAACCCCTTAAGAATTTTGTAAGTCTCTATGAGATCACCCCTCAATCTTCTAAATTCCAGCGAGTACAAGCCAAGTCTATCCAGTCTTTCTTCATATGGAAGTCGTGCCATCCCAGGAATCAGTCTGGTGAACCTCCTCTGTACTCCCACTTTCCTCATGTCTTTCCTCGGATTAGGAGACCAAAACTGTACGCAATACTCCTGTACAACTGCAGTAGAACCTCCCTGCTCTTGTACTCAAATCCTTTTGCTATGAATGCCAACATACCATTCGCTTTCTTCACAGCCTGCTTCACCTGCATGCCTACTTTCAATGACTGGTGTACCATGACAATCAGGTCTCGCTGCATCTCCCCTTTTCCTAATCGGTCACCATTCAAATAATAGTCTACCTTCCTGTTTTGCCACCAAAGTGGATAACATCACATTTATCCACATTATACTGCATCTGCCATGTATTTATCCACTCACCCAGCCTATCCAAGTCATCCTGCAGCCTCCTAGCATCCTCCTCATAGCTAACACTAACCCCCAGCTTCGTGTCATCCGCAAACTTCGAGATGTTGCAGTTAATTCCCTCGTCCAAATCATTAATGTATATTGTAAATAGCTGGGGTCCCAGCACTGAGCCTTGCGGGACCCCACTAGTCACTGTCTGCCATCCTGAAAAGGACCCGTTCACTCCTACTCTTTGCTTCCTGTCTGCCAGTCAGTTCTCTATCCACATAAAAACTGAACCACCAATACCGTGTGCTTTAAGTTTGTATACCAATCTCTTGTGTGGGACCTTGTCGAAAGCCTTCTGAAAGTCCAGATACAACACATCCACTGCTTCTCCCTTATCCACTCTACTAGTTACATCCTCAAAAAATTCAATAAGATTCGTCAGACATGATTTACCCTTCGTAAATCCATGCTAACTTTGTCCAATGATTTCACCACTTTCAAAATGCGCTGCTATCCCATCTTTAATAATTGACTCTAGCAGTTTCCCCACTACCGATGTTAGACTAACTGGTCTGTAATTCCCCGTTTTCTCTCTCCCTCCCTTTTTAAAAAGTGGGGTTACATTAGCTACCCTCCAATCCCCAGGAACTACTCCAGCATCTAAAGAGTTTTGAAAAATTATCATTAAGGCATCTGCTATTTCTGGGGCTACTTCCTTAAGTACCCTGGGATGAAGCCTATCTGGCCCTGGGGATTTATCGGCCTTTAATCCATTCAATTTACCTAACACCACTTTCCGGCTAACCTGGATTTCACTCATTTCCTCCATCTCATTTGACCCGCGATCCCCTGCTACTTCCGGCAAATTATTTATGTGTTCCTTAGCGAAGACATAACCAAAGTAGTTATTCAGTTGGTCTGCCACACCCGTGCTCCCCATGATCAATTCACCCGTTTCTGACTGCAAGGGACCTACATTTGTTTTAACTAATCTTTTGCGCTTCACATATCGATAAAATCTTTTGCAGTCAGTTTTTATGTTTCCTGCCAGTTTTCTTTCATACTCCATTTTTCCTTTCCTAATTAAGCCCTTTGTCCTCCTCTGTTGGTCTGTGAATTTCTCCCAGTCCCCTGGTAGGATGCTTTTTTCTGGCTAATTTGTACGCTTCATCTTTTTCTTTGATACTATCCCTGATTTCCCTCATTATCCACGGATGCGCTACCTTCCCTGATTTATTATTTTGCCATACTGGGATGAACAATTGTTGTAGTTCATCCATGCAGTCTTTAAATGCCTTCCATTGCATATCCACCGTCAACCCTTCAAGAATGAATTGCCAGTCCATCTTGGCCAATTCACGGCTCATACCCTCAAAGTTACCTTTCTTTAAGTTCAGGACCCGTGTTTCTGAATTAACTATGTCACTCTCCATCCTAATGAAGAACTCAACCATATTATGGTCACTCTTGCCAAGGGGCCACGTACAACAAGGCTGCTAACTAACCCTTCCTCATTACTCAATATCCAGTCTAGAATAGCCTGCTCTCTCGTTGGATCCTCCACATGTTGGTTTAGAAAGCTATCCCGCATACATTCCAAGAAATCCTCTTCCTGAGCACCCCTGCCAATTTGATTCACCCAATCTATATCGCGGTCCGCACTGCGGCCTAACATCGAGGAGTTGGCGGACTTTGCTGGAGCCCGGCTTTGGGACATCAACCCGCGGGGGCGTGCGAACTTACATCGTAGAGATAGCCATCCCTGTCGGGGATGGACGTTGGAGCTCCTGTCGCGGAAGCCTGCAGACATTAACATCGTGGAGCGCGCGGTTCCTGGTTAGAGACTGACTTCGTGAGTTCCAAGCCACAGGAGCTTCGACCACCCCGAAGCGGGAGATTCGATTGCCCTCTACTGCGGATGATTCCACTGCCCCGACCGCTGTGTTAACGTTTATGTAGTTGTGTGTCTTGTTGTTTTGTAGTATGATTGTATGGTAATTCTGGTTTCGCTGTACCTTATCTGGTGCATGTGACAATAAACTGCCCCTTGAACCTTTGAACTGAAATTTGAAGAGGGATTTCATTTGTCATATGGTGGTGAATCTGTGGAAGTGATTGCTACAGAAGGCTGTGGAGACCGTCAATGGATATTTTTAAGGCAGTGATAGATAGATTCTTGATTGGCTCTGGTGTCAGAGGTTATGGGGAGAAGACAGGAGAGTAGGCTGGGGATGGAGAGATAGATCAGCCATGATTGAGTGTCGGAGTAGACCTGATGCGCCGAACGGTCTAATTCTGCTCCTATCAAATGACTATAAGATCTTATGGCAGTTCACAACATTCGTGAACTGACGCAGAATGATGTTAGAGCCTGTTGCTCCCTCCCAGCCCTCAACAAACCACCGTAATGGTTCAGACACACTTTTCTTCTCATTTTATACAATGTAGAAAAGGCACACTTCGTTATTGACCACTCCTCCAATGGGAACTTATTATCTCTGCAAATCCGTATGGATTTAACCGCCATGACGATGCAACCTAATTACCGGTTCAATAGTTCAACCCAGGTATAAATAGATGTACTCTCGTGTTCGGCACGCAATTGTGGCCTGCGAGCATATCTGGGAAAATGCATGCACCCGGAAATGGCCTAGTTTTTGCCATATATTATTCAGTTCTTGCAGCATTCGGAGTTCCAGGTAAACGTTTGAAGTGCTAAACGCGCGTAGTGGACGTTAGCGACCCTCCACGCTGAGGTTGACGATTGCATATTTTTCTGTATTAATTTTCCTTTCCAGATTCCTTGCGGTGCTACCGCTCTTGTGCTAACGATTCTCCACAGCTTGTTCATTTATTTATTCGCCTAAAATCCGGCTTGAGTAATGTGAGCGGTCTCAATGAAATTTGACGCTTGCTCTCTGTATTATTGAAACACTCATTTAATTTATTCTTTCTCTTTTCAAGGTATTTTCAATTTAACCGTTGATCTGAAACCTTTCAATGATTCGTTTGCCTCTCATGGACATACTTTACGTTTGCCCGGACTGTTGCCCCATCCTCCTTCTTCGATTCAAATGAAAGCCGGAAGAAACATTTTCTGACGTAAATTGTTGTAATTTTAGGGACTGCAAAGTGTACAGATATCGGAGAAGCTTTAACCAAAAAATCAATCGGCCGGAGGAAACATTTGTGGAGGGAAATGGACAGAGAACGGTTCTGGTCGGGACCTTTCTTCAGAGTTTATAGAACGGTCGCAACAAGAAACGTGTTTTTTCTCTCTGCAGATGCTACATGAGCCGCTGCCTCCTGCAGTTATATTGAATGTTGTTATAATATATTGGCGGTAAATGTATCATGCCACTGGGAGTACTGAATCATTGCCCAAAATTCATATTTGTGGACCTTCTTATCTACACCAGATTCGATGCTTATTTACCCTTGCGTAGTAACTTCGTGTTGATTATCACCTTTCATGCTTTGTTTATCCCTTGTTTCTGCTTAACGTTGACGGTGATCAGGATAACGCGTTATTTCTCTTTTTTCTTTGTGTGCTGTTCGATGCTGATGTCAAAGCCAACGGTAACTATATCTACTTTCCAGGGGGTGTTAAAAATTACGGCTGACGTATATCATGAAGCAGATAATGTGTTTGGTTATCTAAGGTTGCACAGCAGCGGAGATTTGCTGCCTTATGGCGCCAAGATGGCGTCGCGTGCGCAACGCGAGGCTCTGCGTCTCTCCAGTTCTCGAAAATTAGTAGTATTCTGGTTACTAGTTTCCTCATTTGCCTATATGGTCTTAATCAGCATTTTACTACTTTGCACCCTGGTTAGATGCAAAACTGCATTTAGAAACATAGAAACATAGAAATAAGGTGCAGGAGCAGGCCATTCGGCCCTTCGAGCCTGCACCGCCATTCAATTTGATCATGGCTGATCATCCAACTCAGTATCCTGTACCTGCCTTCTCTCCATACCCCCTGATACCTTCAGCCACAAGGGCCACATCCAACTCCCTCTTAAATATGGCCAACGAACTGGCCTCAACTACCTTCTGTGGCAGAGAATTCCACAGATGCATTTCGTTGTACTGTACTTGTGGTATGTGCAATGACAATCAACTTGAATCTAATCTAATCTAATCTAACCTAATCAAACATCCCGGATCGATCCTGATTATGCGTGACGTCTGTATGGAGTTTGCACGTTATCTACGTTATAGTACGGAACCCTTGATCAGACACATTGCCGTGTAAAAGAAAAACAGTTTGAAGAAAGGTTCCGACCCGACATTTCGCCTATTCCATTCATGCAGAGATGTTTCCTGGTCCGCTGAGTTCCTCCTGTATTATGTATCTATATTCGGTGTAAACCAGCTGCACCTTCCTACAGATGAAGCCCTGAATACTTCAAACTGTTAAATTTCCCCAGTATTTACCCGAATTATGCACGTTTTCTGCTGCATTCCAATTGAGTTATTCAGCTGACGTCTGCTTGTTGCGACAATTGATGGCGCGCTGCCCTTGGATGTGAATTTTTTCCCCTTCCCCAATCGTTGACTCTCTCTCTGTAAATACTCTGTTTTTTGGAGAGTGTTTATTGCTGTTTGCAAGGGCATCTTGACCAGCTTTTTGTACCCCATTAACGAATCATTGCAGTGATGCGTCTGATATCCTTGGTGTTGCTTCCGATGGCAAGAACACGTAAGCGGTATCTATATTATTTGCTCAATACTTTTCCACGCAGCTTGTTCAGTCATGGTAGTTGTTCTGTGGTCTAAACTCTTTTAAGTTCGCACTGGTCTGCTAACCCACTTAATTCTGGGGCATCACATTGTAAAATGGCATACTTGCCAATGTTGATTGCCAGTTTGAAGAATGAATTGATTTATTGGTTCTGCGAAACTACATGCACATTATATGCGTGGAAAGCGATTTAGTACAAATGTAAAGATAGGCACAAAATGCCTGAGTAACTCAGCCGGTCAGATAGTGGCTCTGAAGAAAAGGAATCGGCGACGTTTCGGATCGAGAACCTTCTTTAGACTGCGAATACGGAACAGGTATTGATATGATCGTTTTCAAGTGCCAGATAATGGGCAGGTATAAAATACAGGTAAGTTGTAGGGTTAGTTGGCACAGTTGTCGTCTGATTACTATTTACCCGACGTCTCCCTTCTCTATTGCAGCGAACTTGGCGACAGTTGTGATTCTGTCGCATGGAATGTGTGGCCTCTCGAAATGTATCACTCGCTATCTGTTGTTCATGGCGGTGGCGGATTTTCTGGTCATTGTTACCGCTGTGATACTCAGCCGTCTTCGGGCCATTTATTTCTCGGACAGCATTCTCTCCACCACCCCGGCCTGCAGTCTAATTATTGTCCTCAGTTGGATTGCCAAAGACGCTTCCGCCTGGTTAACGGTCGCGTTCACCTTTGATCGGTTCATCGCTATTTGTTGCCAGAAACTGAAATTGAGATATTGCACCGAGAAAACAGCGGCAGTCGTTATAGCAATAGTCTGGATGCTCGACTGTTTGAAGAACATTCCTCTTTACTTTGCATACGAGCCTATGTATATCATTCATAACGTCGCTTGGTATTGCAACCTGAAGGAAATATTTTATACTCTATTTGCGTGGAGATTTTATGAGTGGCTGCATCTTATGTTAAACCCATGTCTCCCCTTCGTCCTAATTTTGCTGCTCAATTTTCTTACCGTTAGATACATTCTTGTGGCCAGTAAAGCGCGCAGCAGACTCCGAGCCCAGAGCAACAGCGACAAACAGAGCGACTCGGAGATGGAGAGCAGAAGAAAGTCCATCATCTTACTCATGGCCATCTCGGGCAGTTTTATCCTGTTGCGTTTGACGTATATTGTCAATTTCCTATTTGTACAAATTTCAAGCAACAATTACGTCAGCGGTTCCAATTCCAATAAGCCTCAGTTTATCCTCCAAGAAAGCGGGTATATGTTGGAGATTCTTAGTTCCTGTATCAACACGTGCATTTATGTGGGTACGCAGTCCAAATTCAGGGAGAAGTTGACGTTTGCGGTTCAATACCCTTTGAGTGTGGTCCGCAAATGTTTGACGTCGAGGGCAGGTTTGTAAAAAGTATCTGTCAGACTGGACGAACTTAGTTGCCGTCTTCACACATTTTCTCGCTATTCGTTTGCGCGTCTTATTCAGTGCTGTCATGCCTTTCCTTTAAGACAATGGTCAGAAATACCTAGTAGTTACAGTCACACTCTGGTGCTTATCGGTGAGAGGGAGAACGGTAGATTGGCCAAGAAAGGTTTCACGTGAGCTCTCTTCCAGCGTGTGTTGAATGTAGTTATTGGTAGCTCTTTTATTCTTGTACACTGTGTCTGTGCTAATATACAATACATTCCGTATACCTTTTTAATCGCCCTGTCTACCATTTGTGGTACCCTTAAATATGTGAGGACGTGCTCTGCATATCCGTTTTATACATCAGGCCACACAATTCACCATTTATTATATACTAGACTAAGTGGGACCCGTTGGGTCCCTGTCACACAGAGGTTTCGTCCCCCAACGCAATATTCAACCGCTGCAACCGCCCCCAACTGCACAGGCGCAGCTAATTTCCCCTCATCCCTCGTACTCTCCCACCCTCCTCTTCACCCTCCCTCTTCTTCCCCCTCTCCTCCACCCCCCCGAAATCCCTCCATTCACCCCTCTCTCCCTCTCCTTTCCTCTACCCTCAGGCACCCCTCCCTACCTTCCACAACTCATCTTCCCTCCCTAACCCCCACTCCTATCCCTCTATCCCCCACCTCCCCACTCATCACCTCCCCCTACCCAGCCACTCTCCCTCGTTACCTCCCCCACGGCCCCATCTTCCTCTAATCCCCACTCCATGCCCCTCCCACTCTCCCCTCCTCTACTGTACCCTCCGCTCCCTTTATCCCCCTCACCTCCTCCCACTTCTTGTCCCTCTTCTCCTACCCTACCCAAATCGCTCCCTCATCTTTCCTTTCCCCTAGCCTCAGTCACTCCATCCCTCCCTCCACAAGTCCTCCTCCCTCCCCACTCCCCTCCTCACCCTCTATCCACTATCCCCTTTCACTCTCCCTCCCTTCTTGCATGCCCTGGGGGAGCATGACCCGGCGGCGCGGATCCTCGGCGCGGTCCTGGGGAATATCGTAGTGCAATAGCGTACCGTGTTTGCGCAGATAAAATAACTGCGCAAACCGGAAGAGAACAAGATCAGAGTTTTAGTTATGAACTAGACCGTTGGGTCTGCACCCCCAACGCACCCGTTCCGTACCCGTAGACCCCACGGGAGGGGTGGTCCTCCAATTCAAGCCGTTTCCGAACGTAAGATTCCAGCACTCCCCTTGTGCTTTAAAACAAATCCAATTGCACTTGCCCTGCGTGTTGCAATAGTAATTCCCCCTCCCCCTGCTAGTCGATCCATTGTGGCGTCATCAGTTGAAGCTGCCATTGAAGCGCCATCAGTTGAAACTGGTCATATAAACATAGAAATTAGGTGCAGGAGTAGGCCATTGGGCCCTTCGAGCCTGCACCGCCATTCAATATGATCATGGCTGATCATCTAACTCAGTATCCCGTACCTGCCTTCTCTTCATACCCCCTGATCCCCTTAGCCACAAGGGCCACATCTAACTCCCTCTTAAATATAGCCGATGAACTGGCCTCAACTACCCTCTGTGGCTGAGAGTTCCAGAGATTCATCACTCTCTGTGTGAAAAAAGTATTTATCATCTCGGTCTTAAGGGATTTCCCCCTTATCCTTAAGCTGTGACCCCTTGTCCTGGACTTCCCCAACATCGGGAACAATCTTCCTGTATCTAGCCTGTCGAATCCCTTAAGAATTTTGTACGTTTTTATAAGATCCCCTCTCAATCTCTTAAATTCTAGAGAGCATAAACCGAGTCTATCCAGTCTTTCTTCATAAGACAGTCCTGACATCCCAGGAATCAGTCTGTTGTACCTTCTATGCACTTCCTCTATGGCAATAATATCCTTCCTCAGATTTGGAGACCAAAACCGTACGCAATACTCCAGGTGTGGTCTCACCAAGACCCTGTATAACTGAAGTAGAACCTCCCTGCTCCTATACTCAAATCCATTTGTTATGAAAGCTAACATACCATTCGCTTTCTTCACTGCCTACTTTCAATGACTGGTGTACCATGACACCCAGGTCTGGCTGCATCTTCCTTTTTCCTAATCGGCCACCATTTAGATAATAGTCTGCTTTCCTGTTTTTGCCATCAAAGTGGATAACCTCACATTTATTCACATTATACTGCATCTGCCAACATAGATAGATCCAATTCAATTCAATTCAACTTTAATATCATTGCACAGATACAAGTATGGGTACAACGAAATGCAGTTTAGTGTCAGTACGTAGTGATAGCAACATATAGATTAATACAGATAAATTAATACAGATGTGGAAATCTATCGGCGGGACTCCGAGTTCAGCATTGTGTTGGTGTTATTATAGAAGCTATTCCTCATCCTACTGGTGCGGGACCTGAGGCTCCTGTACCGCCTCTCCGATGGTAGGTGGGCAAACAGTCCATGGTTAGGGTGGGAGGGGTCCTTGATGATCTTCCAGGCCCGTCTCAGACACCGTTTTCGGTGGAGGGCATCAATAGCAGGGAGCGGGGCACCGATGATGTACTGGGCGGTTTTCACCATCCGTTGTAGTGCCTTCCTGTCTGCTACGGTGCAACTGCTGTAGAATACCGTAAAGCAGGTGGTCAGGATGCTTTCGATGGTACAGCGGTAAAAGTTGGTCAGGATCTGGGAGAACAGGTGGGCTTTTTTGAGCCTCCTCAGGAAGTAAAGGCGCTGCTGCGCCTTTTTGATCAGCTTGGAGGTGTTGAGGGACCAGGCCAGATCCTCCGAGATGTGTACCCCGAGGAATTTGTAGTTTGAGACCCGCTCCACCTCAGTACCGTTTATATGGATGGGGGTGTGTCTGCCCCCTCTGTTCTTTCTGAAGTCGACAATGATGTCCTCCGTCTTCTGGGATTGAGGACGAGGTTATTATTGGCACACCAGGTTGTCAGGTGCTGGACCTCCTCCCTGTAGGCTGACTCGTCGGTGTCACTGATCAGTCCTACCACCGTGGTGTCGTCGGCAAATTTTATGATTGCGTTGGAGCCATACTTAGGGATGCAGTCATGGGTGAAGAGGGAGTAGAGGAGAGGACTGAGCACACAGGACTGAGCACACACCCTCAAGTTTTAAAGGAAAAGTCAGCGGGGAGTGCTCATAAATAATACTACTGTATATTCAATAGTATTTACTATTACTATTGTATTATTTAGGATTAATCGTATATGGTATTAATTTTGTGTCCACTAAAAATAATCAATTCTTGAATAAGTTGAGTAAAACGAATATTCCCTTCCTGTTGGATTAGCTATTCTCAATACATCTGTTATATTAAAGTTTATTATATAAGTGTTTAAGAATTCACTAGACTTGGATTTAGCACTACCCTCCCTTAATTTTATTGATTTGTCAAAGTATGAATCTATAACAATGTTAAAATCCCCCCACTAGTATTACATTTTGAAAATTATACTCATCTATTTTATCCATCATTTTCTTTAAAAATTGGGGATTATCAAAATTTGGTGCGTAAATATTTATCAGAGTCAGTGGAGTGGAATAAATTTCTCCCGCCACTATTGTGTATCGTCCTTCTTTATCAGATATTGTATTCTTTAATATAAACGGTATACCTTTCCGAATAATAATAGCCGTTCCTCTAGCTTTAGCAGTAAATGACGAGTGATATGTTTGGCCTATCCAGTTTGCCCTTAGTCTCATCTGTGTTTGTAGTTTCGTATGTGTTTCTTGCAGAAAAGCTATATTCACCTACAAAGATTTTAAATGGGCCATAATCTTGCCTCTTTTAATTGGATCATTCGCACCCCTAATATTCCAACTACAAAATATGACTCCTCCATTCTTTTTTTCCTTATTATCCTGCATTATAAATAGGTTTTAGTGATTTTACTTAATGTGGTGTAGTTAGGTACCTCAGACGTTTGGGTATATGAGTATCATCCCACACTTCTGACGTTATTTTACCTCTCCTCCGTATATTGAACCTCCATAAGAAAAAGAGAAAGGTGTGTTGAAAAATGGTGAGGAAAAAAAGAAAAGTTGTTAAAGAAGCCACATAAAAGTAAATACAACAGCAACAAAATAAACGTGAATTTAAGGTATCAAAAAGGTGATAACCTAAATATAAGAAGCCATCTATGATGGCTAAACAATGATTGACCTCCGTTGATGGAATTATACATTGAGTTCAGCCCCCTAAATACAATGGCATTGATAACTACATGCCGTTTGACCTAAATATATCTTAATATGTCTTAATATATCTAAAGAAAAAAAGTCATCTTTACTGTTTCAAATATTCTCTTTCATAACCCAATTTTAAACCTTCTATGTTACTTGCTCGTAATCTCCGAATCATATAATTAAAACACATGCGAATACCTGCCCTGTCCCTGCCCAAATATACAGTATTCATCTGTATCTTAATTACCAGCCTGTTTCAAGGGTTTCATTTCTTATCTTAAATACAACCATCTTCTAGCCCAAACCTCTGGAACTTTTCCAGATCATTAATGCCACTTTCTTCCCACAGGTTTATGATGTTATAATATTCTTATACCCCTTTTCATTAATTGTAGTGTGTTAGTATCCATCCTAAGTTATATTTCATTTCTTTTCAGCCAAATTAACCTTATATATCTGTTAATAATAATCATCATTATATGCCCCTTATCCCCTAAATCCATTAGGTTAATACCTTGGTTAATCCTATTACTATGAAATTAATATAATAGCATAACCATTAATTAGTAATATTAAGTTTATATAGTTAGTCTATTCTGTACGTTACAGATATACTGTAATAAATAAAACATTTCTTAAGTCCATCATTTCCTTTGATTGTCTTTCAAATCTGATCGCGTTGCTTCGAAATGTTCTTTCAATTATTTATCTTCTCCTTATCTGTTCAAGGTTGAAACCAGGGCATGTTCATTGCATACACATTCCTGACAGATAAGCCTGTCTGGTTAATGTCTAGAGCAGTTCCACCATCTTATTTACAGCACAGTTTCCCAATAAACATTTAATCATCAACCTTTACTTCTCTTTTTTCTATTTTCTTTATAATTTCTTGTGCGTAATTAAATGCCGAATCCGGGTCCGTGAAGGCGCGTTGAATAGAGTTGTAATTAATTTTCATCTTCGCGGGAAACACAACTCCGCATTTCACCTCTAATTTACCTGGCAGGATGCTGCTTGCTCTTTTAAACTTGTTCATTTTCTCCAATATTTCGCATGGGTAGTCCCTCTCCATCAAATGTAAGCCTCCCCCCCATGTGGTATCATCTTCATAAGTTTATCCAGACTTGAAATGTGCACAACATTCACAATAATCTGTCTTGGGGAAGCATTTGTTTCTCTTCTGAAGCGACCTACCCGATGTTCCACATCAATCATCGGGCTTTCCTTCAACTTAAAGACATCTTTGAGTATTTTAGTAACAAGTTCGGTCAATAAAATTCCTAGCTCTTGTCCCTCCTTTACTCCTACAATCCTCAAGTTCTGTCTCCTTGATTTAGCTTCGAAATCTTTAATTTTATCTGTCAATTTATTCAATTGCTCCCGATTAACCTCGTGTTCATCTATCAGGGTCGATATTTCCCGAGACATCTCACGTATTTCAACCTTCATATCTTCTATCGACTTGTCAACTCCTTCAGTCAGTTCATCAAATTTCTTATTATAATCATATTCCATTCTCGCAAATTCGTGAGTTATCCTCTGATCCAGATCCGACAACTGTTGCTTCAAAAAGTGAAACTGTTCCTTTGATTCATCACGCGCAACATCTATTTTCATGGAGAGATTAACCTCCATTTTAGATAGCTTGTTCTCCAGTGTCTTATTGATGTTAGTGAGCATTTTGGAGAATTCCTTAGTGAGATCTGAGGTAAGATCGTTAGTAAGATTAGCTCTTACCGTTTGTTCCCACTGCTTCATCTCTTTCTCCTTTTCTGTCCCTTTTGTCTCTCCTTTAGTAGCCATTTCAGATACTGTTTGTTGAGAATCAGATTCTTCGTCTGAGCTTTCAGTTGCTGTTTGGAGGGCTGCCAAATCTTCTTCCAGCAGGAGTCTGATAGTCGATTTCTTAGGCCCCCGTTGATGTTTTCGCTTTTTCATCTAAAGGTCTTATTAAAACTCAAATGTTCTCGACACTGTATGCTGCTATCATTCCCATGACACCAAGCAGCCGCCGGTGGAAGTTTTAAAATCAGTCCCAACTTTAGAAACAGCTTTTTTCACGATTTTAGCAGGAGCTGAATTCAATGCTGCACCTTCACCACTTCCTGGTGCCACCGGAAGTCCGTTGAATTGTATGAATGTTGGTCATTTCAACAGAAATTAATGACTGACAGCGGAGTAGTCAAACGCGGGAAGGTGGGACTAGTGCAGCTGGGACATGTTGGCCGTTGTGGGTGTGGGTCCTAAGGATCTGCTTCCACGCTGTATCACTCTATGCCTCTATGACTCTATGAGTGAAAGTCATGTTTCCCCCCTAGCGGTTGATTGTCGCGTACCAATTAAATACACCCGAGAATGTATCGGTGTTTACGTGCAATATTTCAGTCGTTGTGCGCATTCGTTACTTCAGCATGTCAGAGATTCTTGCCTTGGCACCCAACACAGGCGACTATGTGCGTGCCAGCCACAGAAGCAGATCTAGAAACTCATATTACAATCGCTCCACACTTGTAAATCTCTATTCCTATAGTGACATTTGTTACTTTCACTATGAAACCGATACACTGTAAATGGATCGATTGTAATTCAATATTGTCTTTCTGTTGACTGGTTAGTACGCAACAAAAATGCGTTTCACTATATCTCGGTGCACGTGACAATAAATTAAACCGATTAACCCGGTAAACCTGAATTGTATGCAACTTAGGATATAAAACACTACAGCAAAGGACAAGGCTCTTAGGCCCACACACTACGTGGCGAACATGATGCCATTATAAACTAATCGCAATTCCCCTCGCATGATCTGTGAACCACGATTCAATACATATACGTGTTCCTATCTAAAATCTATTGAACCTCGACCATTCTAACTACCCTTACCAGTCCCAGGTCCAATTACCCTCTATGCAAAATCTTGCCCCTCTCACCTTAAAGTTATGAACTCCACTGTTTGACATTTAAATCCTGAGATAAACGTTCTGATCGGCTGGCTGGAAAGTGCATTTCCCTTCGAATTGTCACTTCTCAACTCATTGAGACATTGCACAACAGGAAATCGGCGGGGAGGAAGATTGCAACCTTCACGTGGTCCGCCCTGTTTCGACTAATGCATTCAACTCGACGTGCACAAACGGAAGATCAAATAGAACAAGTTGTCCAACAACTTTAGGCTGTGCACGCCACACGAAACAAGAAGAAGAAGAAGGAATTCGGCATTTGCCCATCATGGTGTATTCGCTGATTTGGCCGGATATAGCCGATCTTCCCGTCACTGAAAAAAATGGAACGCTCAGACAGGTGATGCCAGCGATTAGATTTGGCGCGGCACATACATGCAAAGCATGCGCTCTACCACTGAGCAAGAATCCCAATCTGAAGGGAATCATGAACTTTCAGAATCCCAATCTGAAAGTTAATCTTTCAAAAACTGGTATTCTTCTCTAGCAACAAAAACAAGAACCAATTTGAATTATATTCCTGTTCCTTATATCCGAACAAAGATCCGCATCACACTGGCCACTTTCTCCTACCATCTGCAATAAATTACAGGAGTTGCAAAACCGGGACCATTCGCTTCAGGAATTGCTTCTGCCCAATACCTATCAGGCTTTTGATCACTACATTTTTGAACTAGGATCTGGGCTTTTAGTTTATTGAATATTCTCTGTTTATTTTGTCAACAAGCATGTAATGCTGCTGCGAGTGAGAATTTAATTGTTCGGTTGTAGGTCCATTTGACATGCAAACACTCATGAGCATTGACTTAAATCTAGACCAAAGACGAGACGGTAAACGAACATGTGCATGGTTTCACTCTCACCAGTAACTAAGCAACAGGTTGACAATTTTTGCAGCATGTCTCTTTATCTTTAATACTCTCCCGTAACCAGTATGAAAAAAACGAAACAACCTAGAACTGTATGTGAATTCGCGCCACACAAGCCACCCCTGACCTACCGTGTACTCCAAGTGCAGCCGGAGTAGGATAATAATAACGTTCTATGTGCCGCATCTGCCACATGTTCAGATTTCCGTCTTCCTGGTCGTATTCTATCCTGTGCGTAACTGGACCCGGACAGACCATGAACCAAGTGAAACAACCTGGTGTATTTATATTGTAAATAATACATGTACAACTAAATTGAAAATTAGACCACTTCCCCCAAGCATCAGGAACGGGTATTGGAAAAACAATATTTCGCTCCCCAGTGCAGTTGAGCAATCAATGTAAGGTCGCATGCACATTACGCATACACCAGCTGAGCACATTGTGGAACGAAATATGAAATGCCAATTTTTGAGACAATCATGGAGTTGTATACCGGCGGTACGTGTCCCTTGACTCATTGACTCTGGGCTGACCAATTTGCCGATCTCTATTAATCGCACCCTGTTTCCCTTTATGGCCCGATCGTTCAAGTAGCTGTCCAGCTGCCTCTTAACGTGTTACTGTTTCTGCCCCCACTACCTCCTCGGGCAAATCGCTATTAAAATAGCTCTTTAGTTACTGCATATCACATTGAACCCGCGCCTTTCGTTTTGCACAATGGAACATATAAACGGATTTGGCTATCTACCTCATCGATGCCTCACTTTATACACTTCAAGTAATACATAGAAACATATAATCATAGAAAATATGTGCAGGAGTAGGCCATTCGGCCCTTCGAGCCAGCACCACCATTGAATATGATCATGGCTGATCATCCAAAACCATTCCTACCTTCTCCCCATATCCTCTGATTCAGTTGGCCCTAAGAGCTATACCTAACTATCTCTTGAATACAATAATACATCTCACTTCAAATCAACTTTATTTGTCACATACACAGACAAGATGTGCACTGAAATGAAAGCGGCAATGCCTGCGGATTGTGCGAAAACTACAGGACAGAATAGAACAGAATCAGTGTTTACATGTTGGAAAATATTTGTTTACAAGAGGCACAACACAACAGTAAACTAGTACAGTGAATTAGTCCCTGGTGAGATAAGAGTTTACAGTCCGAATGGCCTGTGGGAAGAAACTCCCTCTCATCCTCTGTTTTCACAGCATGACAGCGGAGGCGTTCGCCTGACCGTAGCAGCTGGAACAGTCCGTTGCTGGGATGGTAGGGGTCTCCCAGAATGTTGCTGCTTCTGGATATGAACCCCCTGGTGTATAGGACCTGCAGGGGGAAGAGTGTAGTTCCCATAGTGCGTTCGGCCGAATGCACGACTCTCTGCAGAACCTTCCAGTCCTGGGCAGAGCTGTTCCCAAACAAGTTTGTGATGCTTGCCGGACAAGATGCTTTCTGCAGCTCCTGAGTAGAAGCACTGAAGGATCCACAGGGAGACTCTGAATTTCCTGAGCTGCCTGATGTGGTAAAGGCGCTGCCTTGCCATACTCACGGGTGAGGCCGTGTGTGTTGTCAGATCCTCTGTGATGTGGACTACCAGGTATTGAAAGCTGCTCAGTCCTATCCACAACTCCTCCTGGTGGGCCTTCTCATCGTTATCGGAGATCAGGCCCACCACCACAGTGTCATCAGCAAACTTGATGATGGAGTTGGAGCTGAACCTGCCAACACAGGCATGTGGGCACAGGGAGTGCAGTAGAGGGCTAAGGGCGCAACCCTGGGGGATCCTGTGTTCATGATGTATGTCTTCCGATCTGACCACTCGGGGCCTGGCGGTGAGAAAATCCAGGACCCAGCCACACAGGGAAGTGTTAAGCCCCTGTTTCAGCAGCTTCTCAGACAGTCTGGTGGGGATTATCGTATTGAAAGCTGAACTGAAGTCAATGAACAGCATCCTCACATAGCCCCCCCCCCCCCCTTCTGGCTGACAAGGTGAGAGAGAGCGGTTTGCAGAACCTGGGAGACCGCATAATCCGTGCATCTGTTCGGACGATATGCGAACTGCAGCGGGTCCATCTTTCGAGGGAGGAAGGCGCACATGTGGTTCTTGATCAGCCTCTCGAATCATTTCAAGACTACCGAGGTGAGGGCAACCGTAGTCATTCAAGCATGCTGGAGAGGCATTCTTTGGCACTGGAAAAATGGTGGACCTTTTGAAGCAGGCAGGAACCACGTACTTGGGCCAGGGAGAGGTTGAATATTGCGGTGAGCACTGGAGCAAGCTGAGCAGCACAATACTTAAGTACTCGCCAAGATATGCCATCTAGGCCTACAGCTTTCCTCGTTTTCACACGCGTCAGAGCCCTCCTCATTCTATTTACAATTTTACAGAAGCCAGTTAATCTACAAACCGGTACATCCTTGCAGTATGGGAAGAAACCAAAGCACCCGGAGCAAACTCACGCAGTCAAGGGGAGAATTTGCAAACTCTATATTGACAACACCCGTAGACAGCATTGAACTCTGGTGCTTCAAAGAAGCAATTTTATCGTTACATGACCATCTTTATTTTAGTTTAGAGATGCAGCATGGAAAAGAGTCCTTCTGCCCAACGAGTCCATATCAACCTTCAAACAGGTGTTTGCAGTAGTTCTATGCTGGGGCCAATTCTACAGAGGTCAATTAATTTGCAAATTCATACAGGTTTAGGATGAGAGAACAAACCAGAGCACCCACAGGAAACACACACGGTCACAAGGAGAATGTGCAAACTCCACACAGACAGCACACAAAGTCGGGATCTAACCAGGGTCTCTGGCACTGTGGGGCAGCAGCTGTGCCAAATGCTCCACTATGCCACCCCTCTAGCTGTAAGCAGTAGAACTGTAGACCAATTAAAAAAATGACAGATATATTAACAAAGTATCGGCAGAACTCTAATGCAGATTCTTCTTAAACACTCCCCACAACGTACTATGGAAGGCTTGCGATTTTTCATAGCTTCACAATGTTCTAGGATCAAAATTAGGCCATTCGGATCATCAATTCCTCTGCGCCACTCAATCATGGCTGATCCATCTGTCGCTCCCAACGCCACTCCCCGTCCTCTTCCCACAACCGCGGACACACGCACCAATCAATAATCCTCAAGCATAGTTACTAATATATCCATGCAAAAACTTCACAAACGGTAGGAAATTAAAATATTATTGTAACGAAAATTATATAAATTCTTTAGAAATTTGAAGACACTAGAAATACATTATACAAGGTATTTTGATCACCTTAATGAAATAAAATATAAGGGATATTGTCTTTATGCTTGATATGAAGGAACTGTAGATGCTGGATTATAACGAAGGTTTATATAAAACATTTGTCAATTTCTGTCAATTCTCTATCAAAGTTGTTGCCTGATCTAATTGTTGACAGTCATAACTAACAACATAGGCAACATTAACATCATGGAGACATATAAGACCGCAGATGTTGACATTTTGAGGAAAACACAAAATGGTTGTTAACCGCAGAAGGCATGCAGCATCTGGGGAGGGATGGACTCGACTCGGGTCGAACTCTTCTTCAGGGGAAAGACACAGTACTGGAGTAACACAGCGGGTCAGGCATCATCTCTGGAGAATATGAACAGGACAATTCAAGGCTTCTTTTCTTAAACCAGCATCTGCAGTTCATTGTTTCTGCCTTTAGATTGAACGGATTAAGCAGGATTTTTGCAAAATACATAACGTACGGCATAGGAAAGGTTAGAATAACAATGTCGATGAGAACTGACCAACGTTCTCGGTGGCGGTGTGGACCAGAGAGAAATAACGCTGTATGAACACACTTCGAATAAAGTGGCGACACTGTGATGCATTCAGTGGTTGGCAAGATTTCAGACTTCATTATTTAGAATGCGGTTTCGGCGTAGATGGAACCACACGATAAAATAGGACACAGTTACCATGGGTTTGTTAAGGGTAGATCGAACTTAATCTCAAAACTGTTGGAAACAGCCGTAGTTGTTTGAGAAGCAACAAGTTGGATAGACGATCGAAAATTAATGGATGTTATTTGCTTGGATTTCTGTATGTCCTTTGATCAGATATCGCGCAGAGCACTGCTAAACTATATAAGAGCTCATTGTATTAGAGGTTAGATGCCAGCATGGACAGAGATTTGGCTGACTAGGAGAAGGCTGAGTTAGGAAAGGGTGGGTCGGTATTGTTTTCTGCCGCCAACCAGAGGTTTCCGCAGTATCATAGTTGAGTTAGCTACTTTTCACGTTACTTTTCAGCTTTCTGGATGTTGGAATTGAAAGAAGCTGCGTCGTTTGAAGCTTGGTTGTTTCTCGGCTTCACCAGGATGCTGCGGCTCACAAGTACATCCGAGGTTTCTCAGATTTCCTGTCAGCGTGCGTCTGAGCACCTATCGGCGTTCTCCACATGGCGGCCACATTATGCCCTTGAACTCCTGCGACACCCAGAAAGGAGAGGAAAGGCTCACCACAGACAGTTTTTGCACTGCGAAGAGACTGTTTTAAATCATTGTGGAACCCAGGGCGCAGTAATACACAGCAGAGTCTGTAAGCTGGAGACCCCAAATAGTTAAATGGACAATTGAAGTTGCTGTCTGGAGAGCCGCAGAGAATCGTTTCTCTAATATGTCTCCCCGTTGTACCTGTTGGTCCCAAGACTGTATCAGCACAATAATCTCAGGATTCTCCGCCGCAATTTGTCGGTACCAATATAAACAATAGGCGGATGCTGTAGTATTGTAGGTACAGGTTAGTTTCACCAAATCGCTTTTTCCTGGTCTCAGTGAAGGCTGGCTCTGAGTGACGGAATCCCCAGCGGCCTGCCCTGTGAAATGGATTCCGGGTCAAGAGAAAAGAAACGGCCGTTAGACGGTGGAAGAGAACAAATGGAACGTTTCGACATGCGGACAAAACACACTTTCACACAACATTGTTCCTTGTTTTTGAAAAGAGCCGTTGCGAAGGGTTGCATGGAACAAAGAAACGGACAGCACAGGGAAAAGCCGTTCTGCCCACAATCTGTGCCAAACATGATGCCAAGCTGAACTAATCGTATATCCTCCTAAACATTGCCGATATCTCTCCTTATCGTGCATATCCTTGTGCTTATCTAAACGCTTCTTCAAAGCCACTGTCGCATCGGTTCTATTACCATGGTCGCAGCATGTCCCAGGCATTACCGCTCTATCTGTAAATAACTCGTTCGTTTCGTTTGATGTTTGCCCCTTTCACCTTTAACTTAAGCCATCTACTCTGTAATATCTCCACCTTGGGAAGCACAAAACCTTCTGAATGCTTTCACTTTGCCATCAGAATATTCACTTTCACCATCAGTTCATATACTTCCATCAGGTCTCAGCCTCTAACAATCCACGGGAAACAAGCCAACTCTGCCCAAACTCTCCTGAAAACTAGAACCCTCTAATGCAAGTAGTATTCTGGTAATGAAGCTGGCGACACTCTATCTTCGGATTAAACCAGCATCTGCATATCGTTCCTGGTAATCCTAGTATGCATCCTATCCAAAACCTCCACGCTCTCCCTTCAATAAGACGATGGGAACTGTAAGCAACGCTACCCATGCGGCCTAACCAAGGTCCTTTAACGCTGCATCGCTATAGCAATAACAGCTTTTTCTACAATATGTCCATTGGTTCACCGCACACATTGGCTGTCGTGGGGATTGGACCCAGCAAAGTCCCGGGATACGACCATGGCAGACAGCAGATTTAAGTACCTGCGAAGAATAAAAACACAATGTCGCACATGTTATCTCTCCTGCCATAACTCATCTTCGAGACTGGAGTGTTCAGCAACTACAGACAGCTCAAAACAGACTGCACTCGAGGCTTCCATGGCGGTTGGGAGTGACATTCGCCAGGTCGATTGTGAGCACTAATCTCTGACTCCACGGAAAATTCACGAACATTGTGAATATTAGAGACAAATCACAGAACATGTGGAAAACAAAGTTATCTTCCGTTCACTTCACGATTATCTTGACAGTACTTACGCAATAAACATGCACCGAAGATGAAATTAAGCAGCATTTCCATCTTTCCTTTAAGGGAGCAGATAGCTGGCGTGGCCGAAAGTTGGAGCACGTGGTCCTGCACTGCTTTGACCGAATTGGAGCTGTGCTGATACAACTTCGACAGCAGGTTGACACGCCAGCGCCTCTACTTTCATAGAGGGTTTAAGGATCCTGCATTCTCCGAATCTCCCATTAAATATCAACATGTACTGCAGAACTTATCCTGACTGTTTACTCTGTGGCATTCCTAACGCACAGAAACTTAATGAACTACATAGGGATGGAATCAACACACTTCGTCGCAGGCAGAGTTCTACCCATCAACGTCGCCCCAAGAGATCACAGCAATCCGGGTCATGCCCTTTTCTAGACTCTGCAATGCGACACTCCCCACGGCCATATCATTCGCCGGGAATGTCCTGTCGTGTTTCACTTTTAAAAATGCAACACCTCTTCACTTATCTTCATTAAAATTCATCAACCATTGCTCAGCCCACTTGCTGAACTGATCGAGATCCTCCGGTGGATTTTGATGATCATCTTCGCTTCGAATCTACTTTTGTGTCATCTGGCAAAATTGTAGTTTTGCCTTCTACATTTTCATCCAAATCTTCAATATAAATGACAAACAGCAATGCGCCCAGATCTGATCCTTTAGGCACATAACTTGTCGTAGGCAGCTAGCCTTAAAATGTATCTTCCTCCATCCTACTCAGCTTCCTTCCTTGAAGCTTATTTTCCACCCAGTTAGCAAGATCCCCCTGGATCTCGTTCTACCTTTCTAGAGCAGTCAACCACGCGGCAGTTTATCAAATGCCTTGCTGAACATACAATATCTACGACTTTCCCCTCACTAAACTTTTTGGGTTACTTCTTCAAAACACCTAATATGATCGTAACATGCGAACTCTGGCATAAAACACGATGCTGACTATCTCTAATCAGTTTTTTTACCCAAATGCATATGTACGATACCCCTCTGCATCCTCCCCAGTAACTTGCCTAACACAGACGGCAGATTCACCAATGCATATGTCCTCGGCTTTTTCTTGCAGCCACTCGAAAGGAGATACATGTTATCATCCCCTCAGTAATTCCTGCCCCACATGCGTGTCCAATGATGAATCGTGAATCTCAAACACGGAGACTTCTTTCAATGAAATATTTTTTTTAAGCCACCAGTCATTTTGCAATAAATCCCTCTTGGAATTTTATGAAAAGCAACACCTTTAGTCGCCCACTCCGCAGGGACAGAAAACAACGAACAATCAGTGATGAGAGGGAATTATGCAGCATTAACACGATGCAGACAATCAGCATTGAATGTACTAGATCATTGTTTATCTTAAGGGGTTGGATAGGCTAGATGCAGGAAGATTGTTCCCGATGTTGGGGAGGTCCAGAACAAGGGGTCACAGTCTAAGGATAAGGGAGAATTCCTTTTGGACCGAGATGAGGAAAACATATTTCACACAGAGAGTGGTGAGTCTCTGGAATTCTCTGCCACAGAAGGTAGTTAAGGCCAGTTCATCGGCTATCTTTAAGAGGGAGTTAGATGTGGCCCGTGTGGCTAAAAGGATCGGGGGTATGGAGAGAAGGCAGGTACAGAATACTGAGTTGGATGATCAGCCGTGATCATATTGAATGGCGGTGCAGGCTCGAAGGGCCGAATGGCCTACTTCTGCTCCTATTTTGTATGTTTCAATGTTTCTATGTTTCTATCATCCGAATTCAGACGCCATTTCCTGCATCTTCCACATACCCCTTGATCCCATTCGCACAAGAAATTCGACCAATTCCATTGTGAATTTAGTGAAAGGCATTTTGTTCTCGCTTCAACTCAGTCCATCTGGCTCCTACCCAAGGAATGCCCTTTAGAAGGGTCTCGACCAGAAACGTCACCCATTCCATCTCTCAAGAGACGATGCCAGTCCCGTTGAGTTATTCCAGATGATCTATATCGGTTGTCGTCGCCGAACACCTCCGCTCGGTCCGCAATAACCTTCGGTTTAAACCACCGCATCTGCAGTTCTTTGCTGCACATTTTTGTCTCCGATTCCCTCTACTCTATCTCCCTCCCCATGCACCGCTGGGCTTGTTCCTTTATCACCGATACTTTTTTGCATATCTTTCACTCATTGTTCCTTATCTCTACCATCACCGTCATATGTTTCCCTGAACGAAGAAGGGTATTCCCCCCCTTAGTTTAACTGGATTCTCCAGGCAAAAAAAAAATAGTTATTCACCTTCGGTTTAAACCAGGCATTCTTTGCTGCACATTTTCTCTCCGAGTGGGGATCGAGTCCAATGTTGCGGAAACGACCCCCCGTCCTGTGCAGAGATGACCTCCAGTGGCTGTTCAGAGATAGTGACTACGACCCAATGACCAGTATCTTGCCAGCAGCTGATATCTCATACTGGCAACGCGCGCAGCAATTCAATACTTATAGCTGGCCCCGATTAATACTTCAATTGCTAAAACGCCACAAACTGCTGGCGAAAACATAGCGAATTGGGTAACATCTCTGGAGAACATGGATGGGTGAAGTTTCGGTTTGAATCCATTCTTCAGACTGATTGTGGTGGGGTTGTGGAGGGGGGAGGGGGGGGGGGGGGGGGGGGGAGGCTGGACGGAGCTTCACAATTACCGGCTCCTATTTGTGTCTGGGTATCTGTCTTTTTTATGTCTGGTCTTTGTCCACTAGTTGCCTAGTCACCTGCTCACAAACGTACATGCAATTATGGCCAGGCTTTGCCCGAACCCACCTCTCTTTTCAATGTTTTTCTTCTCTTCTTCTTCACTACAATCATTCGGATAAAGGGCCCTGAACTGAAACGATACGCCCATCCACGTTCCACACATATTCTACCTGACTCGCTAAGGTACTTTGTGCATTAAACCATGCATTTCTCGGTTTCGCCACCATATATTTATTGTGTCATTCGGGTAGTCAAAGCCAAAGTAGACTTAATGGATTGAGTGCGAATGGGGGTAAAAACTGAAGAGCGAATCATTTAGTATGTTCGAACGGTAATACATTTCATTCTTGGGGCTCGGAGGGATCCAGCGATAGGTGGAAGAAGCAGAAAATGGGACAGAATTTGTGCAATCGGCCGTGATCAAATAGAAAGGCTGATTCGGTCTGAAGTGCAGAAAGGCCTATTATACTCAGATTTCCCACGTTTTCGTGAACCTGTTCCTAAAACATTATTCCATTGTTAATAACTGTTTTCATAAAATAGCATTAGAAAAATGATACTTAGGCATGTCCCGGATAGAATTGCCATGGAGAGAATTTAAACGTGGGGGGTACACGAAATACACTTGCACTCTGAATTAACGTTAGTTACTTTCACAGTAAGTTTATTTCATTGTGACGTGTACCGAGGTACAGTGGAAAGCTTTTGCTGAGTGCAAACCAGTAAGCAGAAAGACAAAACATGATTACAATCGATCAATTTACAGCGTACAGACACATGGTTAGGGAATAACGTTCAGTGCAAGGTAAAGCCAGCAGTCCGATCAAAGATAGTCCGAGGGTCACCAAAGAGGTAGATAGCAGTTCGGCACTGCTCTCTGGTTGTCGTAGGATGATTCAGTTGCCCGATAACAATGGCAGCTTGACTCGACAATCATATGTACATATTGTGTTACCTCTCCGAAAACAACAACGCAGAACCATCACAGGAGGAAGTCAGTCCACTCACGGGACCCCTCCTTCTTCAAAACCTCAATGGGCCAATATTACTCAGCTCTAGCAGCAATATAGATTGCGTCTGATCAATATGCACATATGCACAACCCAGCCCCAGAATCCTATACATAGATACAAGAATTACGGAATATCAGCAGTTTGAATGCATTGTTTAATGCGCGCAGAGATAGGTCCCAAGAAACTAAAGTTTAAAAAGGTCATAAGAGATAGGAGCAGAATTAGGCCATTCGGCCCATCAAGTTTACTCCCCCATTCAACCTGGATCTATCTCTCCGTCCTAACCGCATTCTCCAGCCGCGCAGGAAACGGTTAAACAAGATTAGAGCCAATTGTATTGGAGGCTAGATACTAATATCGATAATTGTTCGGTTAACTGACAGGAGACAGAGACTGAAGAAAGAGGGAGGGGCTATTGTTTTATGCCGCTGACCAGGGGTTTCCGCAGCGTCGGAGTTGAATTAGCAATTATTCACTTTACAGTTTATTGATCTGGATCATGGAATTGAAATAAATCGCGTAGTTTGAAGCTTGCTTAGTATCTCTGGTTCACCAGGATGCGGTGGCTGACAAGTATATCCGAGGTTTCCTGTCTGTGTGTGTCTGCGAACCTATTGGCACTCTGCACGTGGCTGCCACACCTGAGCTCTCGAACGCCTGGGAAACACAGAAAAGGACAGGAAAGGCTCACCACAGGCGGTTATTGCACTGCGCAGAGACTGCTTCCAATCACTGTGGAACTCAGGGCGCAGTAATACACTGCAGAGTCTGTCAGCTGGAGACCCCAAATAGTTAAAGTGACAAACGAAGTCGCTTTCTGGAGATCCGTGGAGAACCGTTTCTCTAATATGTCTCCCAGTGTTTCCCGTTGGTCCCAAGATCGTATCAGCACAATAAACTCAAGATTTCCCTCGGCAATTTGTCGATACCAATATAAATGATAGGTGGATGCTGCAGTATTGTAGGTACAGGTTAGTTTCACCAAGTCATCTTTTCTCGGTCTCAGTAAAGCCTGGCTCTGAGTCACCGAATCCCCAGCACCCTGTCCTGTGAAATAGATGCCGTGTCAAGAGAAAAATAGTGGCCGTTAGACGATGGAAGGGAAACATGCTTTTTAGTTTGAACACCGGTCAAATGGAACGTTTTGACATGCGGACAAAACACACTTTTACATAGAAACATAGAAACATAGAAACATAGAAACATAGAAATTAGGTGCAGGAGTAGGCCATTCAGCCCTTCGAGCCTGCACCACCATTCAATATGATCATGGCTGATCATCCAACTCAGTATCCCGTACCTGCCTTCTCTCCATACCCTCTGATCCCCTTAGCCACAAGGGCCACATCCAACTCACTCTTAAATATAGCCAATGAACTGGCCTCAACTACCCTCTGTGGCAGAGAGTTCCAGAGACTCACCACTCTCTGTGTGAAAAAAAGTCTTTCTCATCTCGGTCTTAAAGGATTTCCCCCTTATCCTTAAGCTGTGACCCCTTGTCCTGGACTTCCCCAACATCGGGAACAATCTTCCTGCATCTAGCCTGTCCAACCCCTTAAGAATTTTGTAAGTTTCTATAAGATCCCCTCTCAATCCCCTAAATTCCAGAGAGTATAAACCGAGTCTATCCAGTCTTTCTTCATAAGACAGTCCTGACATCCCAGGAATCAGTCTGGTGAACCTTCTCTGCACTCCCTCAATGGCAATAATGTCCTTCCTCAGATTTGGAGACCAAGACTGTACGCAATACTCCAGGTGTGGTCTCTGACCTGTACAACTGAAGTAGAACCTCCCTGCTCCTGTACTCAAATCCTTTTGCTATGAAAGCTAACATACCATTCGCTTTTTTCACTTGCTGCTGCACCTGCATGCCTACTTGCAGTGCAGTGCAGTGCTTACATAATACCTGCAGTGCTTACATAATACTGCTCCTTGTTTCAGAAAACATCAGCTACGAAGGATAACATAGAACAGAAATACGGACAGATTCGGTACAAACCGGTCAGCCAACAATGTCTGTGCCGAACATGATGCAAAGCTCAACTAATCGTATCTCCTGTAAATCACTCATATCTCTCCTTTCCGAGCATGTCCGTGTGTTTATCTCAAAGCCTCTTAAAAGCCACTGTCGTATCGCCTCTATCACCATCCCCGGCAGCATGTTCCATGTACTTACCGCTCTCTCCGTAAATAACCCGTACATATCGTTTGCGTTTTGCCCCCTTCACCTTAATGGTAGTCTTTTATAATTCCACCGTGTGATAGAAAAACCCCGTTCTGAATGCCTACACTTTCCATATCTTTCATACGTTCATATGCTTTAATCAGATCGGAGCCCCTGACAATCCATGGGAAACAAGCCAACTCTGCCCCATCTATCCTGAAAGTTAGCACCCTTTAATCCAAGTAGTGATCTGGGTATAGAGCTAGAGATACTCAATATTCGGTTTAAACCAGCATCTTCAGTTCCTTCCAACGAACATTTTGGAAATCCTTGCCTACATCCTAACCAAAACCTGTACGCTTTTCCATCAATAAGACGATGGGAACTGTCGGCAACGCAACAAATGTGGCCAAACCAAGGACTTTAAGCGCTGCATCGTGTTGTTGCAACAATAGATTTTTCCACAATGAATCCTTTAGTTCACAGCACCCATTGGCTGTGATTGTGATTGAACCCAGCAAGGTCTAGGGAGACAACCATGGCAGACAGCAGATTAAATTAACTGCTACGAATAAAAACACAATGTTATATATTCTGCCCTAACTCATTTTTTCATATTGAAGTGCTCAGCAAGTACACCCAACTCAAAGCAGACTGCACTCGAGGAGTCCATGGATGTTACGAACCCCAGTCGCCAGGCCGATTGTGAGCACTACTCCTAGACTCTTCGGAAATTTCACGAACATTATGAATATTACAGACAAATCACAGACGTTCACCTCACTTTTATCTTAAAGGTACCTACGGAAGAAACATGCACAAAATATGAAAGAAAGCAGCATTTCCATCTTTCTTTCAGGGAGCAGATAGTTGGCGTGACGAGATGTTGGAGTCCGTGGCCCTGCAGTGCTCCCCACGGCACTGTTATTCGCCCTAAAGGCCCTGCCCTGTTTGACTTCCCAAAAACCAAAACCTCTCACTTATCTTCATTAAAATTCAGCAACCATTGCTCGGCCCACATTGTTGAACTGATCAACATCCTCCGGTGGCTTTTGATAATCATCTTCGCTCTCTGCGACTCCACCTACCGTGGCGTCATTTTCAAACGTTCTATTCATGCCTTCTACATTCTCATCCAAATCTTCGATATAAATGACAAACAGCAATGGGCCCAGAACTGATCCTTGAGGCACACAACTATTCGCTGGCATCCAGTCCGAAAAAATATCTTCCGCCATCCCACTCTGCTTTCACCCTTAAAGCAGATTTTCTAACCATTTAGCAAGAACCACCTGGATCTCGTGCTACCGTTCCAGAGCAGCCAACCACGCGGCACTTTATAACACGCCCTGCTGGCATATAATGTCTACAACCTTTCCCTCATCAACTGGTGCATATGTCCCAGGAATTTTCTGTCAGCCTCTCATACGCTATCCTCCCTCCAGCATGCTGGCGATACACCGTGAACCAGGTAGCATCTCTGGAGAACATGGATGGGTGAAGTTTCGGTAAGGACACTGAGATGACTCTTCACAATTGAACTAGGGCTATCTGTGGATTTTATCGGCGGTGGTGGCAGGTTCTCTGGAGGCTATCAAGAGAGAGTAAGATAGGGCTCTTAAAAGAGCGGAATCTGGGGATATGGGAAGGCAGGAACGGGGTACTGATTGGAGATGATCAGCCATCGTCACATTGAATGGCGGTGCTAGCTCGAAGGGCCAAATAGTCTGCTCCTGCACCTATTGTCTATTGTCTATTGCCTATCTCTGGGCTTTATCCAATTAATTCCCTGTCAACCCCCTTTCTCTCCCGTGTCCCCTTAAATATGGCCAGGCTTTACCGTAGACTGTACCACAATCAGCCGGAAGAACGGCCAGAACTTACATTTCTCCAGATACCCGTTGAGTTACTAGCAGTAATCAGCAGCGAATGTGTTATTCTAATAGTCATGAATGAATGATGAATCGGTGCGAATATGGATACAAACTGAAGAGCGTAGCATTTAGTATGTACAAACGGTGATATATTCTGTTCCTGGGGCTCGGGGAGATCCAGTCATACGTGGATGTAGGGGGATGGGGGATTCAATTGGGGCAATCGGCCGTGATCAAATAGAAATGCGGAACCACCCTGACGTACCGAAAGTCCCAGAATACTCCGATTACCGACGTTTTGGGGAAACTGATCCGTAAAGCATTATTCATAGCTGAAGAATCTAGAGTCCGAAGAAGGGTCTCGACCCGAAACATCACCCATTCCTGCTCCCCAGAGGTGTTGCCTGGCCCGCCGAGTTATTCCAGCGGATTGTGTCGATCTTCGACATTAAAGCTATGTAATGTTGGTAGAGCTGCAAAACGAGAAATGGCCTGTAAAATGCGAGTGAGATATTCCCTCCATCATGCTGGCGAAACACCGTGAACTATGTAGCATCTCTGGAGAACATGGATGGGTGAAGTGATATTGTGATATGGACAACATATCTGATGAAGGCTGCGCTGGCCCTGGAGAGGGAGGGGAGGAATGGGTGAGCATATAATCCGCGCTTAACGGCACGGGACTGTACTCGCTGGAGTTTAGAGGAATTGCCTTGGATCGACGCTCCAACCACGGCCTGCAGACTTTAACATCAAGGGCTCACAGTCTCTGGAGAGACCGAGTCGGGAAGCACCGGAAGCCGCACACGTTCGACAAGCCTAGACCCGAAGTCAGATCGCCGGCGCGGGGTAACTGAGATTCCCCACCGATGCAGGAGCTGATCGGCCCGACGAAGAAGGCCCATCGCTAGCTGCGGGAGTAAGATCTTCCCGTCAACGGAAGGTTTTAGGCCCCCGACCGCTGGAGGACAAAGAATGGAAGAGATTGAACTTTTGGTTTTACCTTAATTGAGTGAGGAATGTGAAGGAGTCACTGTGATGGATGTTGATGTCAAAATGTATTTCGTGTGTTCTGTTGCTTTTTATATTATTTGTATGACTAACTTGGCAAATGAAATTCCTCGTACCTTGCAAAACGTACTTCGCTAATAAAGTATAATTGTACTGTATTGTATTGAATGGCGGAGTAGATTTGATGGGCCGAATGCCCTAATACTGCTATCACA
This sequence comes from Okamejei kenojei, assembly GCA_035221665.1. Classification (NCBI taxonomy): domain Eukaryota; kingdom Metazoa; phylum Chordata; class Chondrichthyes; order Rajiformes; family Rajidae; genus Okamejei; species Okamejei kenojei. The sequence continues at coordinate 428,080 of JAVHYY010000154.1, forward strand.
TATTAACTTCAGATTTTATGAGTGCATGCAGTGGAAATAATAATGTTATGTTAAAACAATAGCTTTTCATGGACGCCCCATCAAATAGAAAAATATAAAGTTTTAAAGAAGGAACTGCAGATGCTGGAGAATCGAGGGTACACAAAAAGCTCTCAGCGGGTGCAGCAGCATCTATAGGCGACGTTTCGGGTCGAGACCCTGACTGGTCAGGATTTGATGTGGAGAGATAAGGAACAATGAGTGAAAGATATGCAAAAAAGTATCGGTGATAAAGGGAACAAGCCATTGTAAGAAAATGCGGTGCGATGAGGGAGAGGTGCAATATTCAAGCCCATGCAGACTCCCCAAGCGGAACACTCTGGCGTGGACGCTGAGCTCGATTGCGGACCGAGCGGAGGTGTTCGGCGAAGCGATCGCCAAGCACCGATATAGATCATCTGGCATCTGAGCAACGGATGCAGTAGATGAGGTTGGAGGAGGTGCAGGTGAACCTCTGTCGGACCTGGAAGGACTGAAAGGAGTGGAGGGGGGAGGTCTTCTCAAGATCATCAGCTGCATTTAATGTAAGAAGGAGCCCGAACGGGAGCGATTAGTGAACAACACACGCGACTGTAGTCCGGTTTGCGCAGAATCGTTCAGTGATGTCCTCAGACACTGACTGCGTTGTATCCCAAGTCTTTCAGACCGCGCCAGGAATATTGTGCGCAATTTTGGTCTCCTAATTTGAGGAAGGGCATTATTGTTATTGAGGGAGTGCAGCGCAGGTTCACTAGGTTAATTCCCGAGATGGCGGGACTGACATATGATGAAAGAATGTGTCGACTGGGCTTCTATTCGCTGGAATTTAGACGGATGAAAGCGGATCTAATAGAAACATATATAATTATAGACAACAGACAATAGGTGAACGAGTAGGTCATTCTACCCTTCGAGCCAGCACCGCCATTCATTATGATCATGGCTGATCATCCTCAATCAGTATCCCGTTCATGCCTTCTCCCCATATTCCCTGACTCCGCTATCCAGAGAACCGGCTCCATCGCCCTCTGAGGGAGAGAATTCCACAGACTCAAAACTCTCTGTGAGAAAAAGTGTTTCCTCGTCTCCGTTCTAATCAGCTTACCCCTTATTCTTAAACTGTGGCCCCTGCTTCTGGACTCCCCCAACATCGGGACATGCTTCCTGGCTCTAGAGTGTCCAAATCCTTAAAATCTTATATGTTTCAATAGGGTCCACTCTCATCATTCTGAACTCCAGAGTATATAAGCCCAGCCGCTCCATTCTCTCAGCATATGACATGAATGGAGATTAAATGGCGGCGCTGGCTCTAAGGACCGAATGGCCTAGTCCTGCACCTGTTTTAGCATGATTCTATGTTTCTACCTCTACCTGTATACACATGTTGCCGCTGTGGTTCAGCAGGGCGACGATACGGTACGCCACTCCGAATATCAGCAGTTCTTGAGGTTCTTGAGACACCTCTTCTTTGCCATTTACCAAAGGCCGGACGAGGGCGCCAGATTCATGCACAGAGTTGGAAAACTACGTGATGATAAAGCACCGGCTATTTCCCATGACTGTCGTGTGTCGTCGTGCTGGGTTGTGCTTGTTTAATCCGTTGGCTGGTAAAACACAAGAAAATAGTTTGATACTCTTTCCCCCCTCCCTTTCACGACAGTCTTCCAATGGGGGGTACACAAAATGCTGGAGAAACTCAGCGGGTGCAGCAGCATCTAAGGAGCGAAGGAGATAGGCGACGTTTCGGGTCGAGACCCTTCTTCAGTCTTCCAATGGGATTCAGTTATAAGATAGTCGTCTGTTTAGGACGGAGAATATTTGATGAATGTTACTTACATCGGCCAGCATTTCGAAGTCGAGTTTGGTCGCAGTCAGAGATTGAAACTACAAAGTTACAATTTGAACCCCAGGAACGAATTGCTTTGTTGCTATTTATTGTTTACGTATTTCCTTACTAGTAGTTGAGTGCGCCATCTGGCGGCAACGTGCACAATTGCTTGCGGTGGGTTTTTTGTTCGGGTCCGCCCTGTTTCTTCAGCAACGTGGAGTCCATTGCAGAAAGATACGTGGCGGCGTCGGTAATCTCGGACTCGCGGATGATGAACTGGGTGGTCTTTGCAGCCTTATTGTACGTAGAAGAGAAACGGTCGGTGAGATCACCATTTCTCTTTAGTATCCTTGCCGTAATCCGAAACAGGATCACTGGCGACTGCCCACATCGCTGTCTGTACCAATAAATATTCAGCAATAAGCATCCTGCCGTTCTCAAAAAGCATTCTAATGCGATGTCATCTTTAACTTCGAGACCGACTATGCCACCGAGTCCTGGATGCTGCAGTCTAATAGTAAACCATATGTCAGTTAACATGTGTGGGAAGGAACTTCAGATGCTGATTTAAACCGAAGATAGACACAACAACTGGAGTAACTTCGCGGGACAGACAGCATCTCTGGAGAGAAGGAATGGGTGACGTTTCGGGTCGAATCCCTACTTATGAGTTTCGAAACGTCACAAATTCCTTTTCTCCAGTAGGGCATTTATGTCCACATCAGTTAATATAATTTATTTTATCAACCCAATCACCCCTTTCTCCAATTTAATATGTCGAGTAACGAGATGCAATAAATACATTTGGGGACGGAAATACTAACGACGAAGAACGGTGCGAGGAAGATCCGCATGATGTTTTCGAGTCCACAGGCCTGGAAACCCACAGTCGGACCATAACTGATATAGCTTCACGCCCGGTCCCCGACGAATGATCCAAATACGAGCAGCCACCCTCCGTAAACAGCCCTTCTGGGTCTGACATGGGTCTGACAAAGCATTCAGACCTAGAGGATCAAATGTGATCTCGATGGTAAAGCCACAAATATCGACACTGAGTGGAGTACAGACTGTGTGAACGTGCGCAGCGCTGTTCTGCAGCGACCGGAGTTTGTCAAATGAAATATTTGAGTATATTGCGCTTGCTCACTGCGACGCGTCATGGTAGGAATGAGACCCGCCGACTGTACAGCACCATTGCAAAACTAAACATTACATTCTACCGTTGTGGGTTACTTACTTTCAACGGTCTTGTCCTGATTACCGTTCTACTCTACAGGAAGGAACTGCAAATGCTGGTTTACACCGAAGATAGTCACACAATGCCGGAACAGGCAGCATTTCTGGAGAGAAGGAACGGGTACTGTTTCGGGTCGAAACCACCCTTCAGTCTGGTCAGGTTAAAACATTACCTATTTATTCCCTCCAGAGAATCGACCTGCCCCGCTCAGATACTAGGTATGTTACAAAACTTACATTCAGCGGCGCAGCAGTTCTGCCACTGGCCGTTTGCGCGACTTTGGCGCCTTTGAGAGCGGCGAGTTTAAAATGCCGTTTTCTACTGCCTGTTGAAGTCGACCTTTGTCAGGCTGTTTAGCTGCTGAAGGATAATCGATCCGACTTGTGCTTTATCAAGTTTATTTAAAAACATCGCTGGATAATTGAATAGCAGGAGTAAACTAAAAATCGTCTTCTAAAGCCGTCAACACAGACAACGGGACGGATCTCGCGTACGGGAAAAAGCATGGTAAGCCGTTTATTTTTACATATAAACGTGCTTCTTTGGATGCCTTGAATCAACATTTCACGTTGCGAAAAGATGATTTCACCCCATACGAACCGGCAGTGTTTTTCCTGCCTATACGTGGTTTAAATTCACCGCAAATGCAACCTTCCAATCGATCGCGTTCCACAAAATCCCGCTCGCAAGATAATCATAATGCCCATTAATTTACGGGAATTAAACACTAAATTCCTCCTATTTGACGTATAAATTAATGACAATGAGATTTCAAAATCAAGTTATATTATGAATTATTGTGTGAATGTCATTTGGACACTTAGGCTATTAAAAAAATAACGTTTTCTTAAGAATGAAAGGTGGAAGGTGTACTTGTTAAATGTGCATAAATGCTCAATAAACGTAAGACACACATTAATATAATTTAAAATTTTACACAGATTATACTACTCAAAAACTAAATTAAATAAATTCGTCCCCAATGTCTCACCAATTTGTGATAAATGCCAGTTTCAAGAAGCTACTATAGCGCACTCATTCATCTTTTGTACAAAAATTCAAAGGTTTTGGATTGAAATCTTTGAAATTTACACAAAATTGTTTAAAATAAAAATGACAGCAAAGCCAGAATGGATTATTTTTGGAATGACAGAAGGTAGTTCGGAATTAAATGTGTAGCAAAATAATCTATTTGATTACGGCGTAATAATAGGAAAAAAGCTAATCTTACATTTCTGGAAAAATGCCACTACACCAACATTAAATTTGTGGATTTCAACTATGTTTGAAACACTACATCTGCAAGATATGAGACTCCGCCTGGGAGGAAAATCAGATCGTTTCTATCAGACGTGTTCCGCGTTCATAGAATTGCTACAAACATAGGGTGCAACAATACCTCGGGTCTTGGTGTGGGGGGATGAAAAGCTATCGAGTTGGCAGATTCCTTTTGCGTGATATATATAATATAGTTACTGGCTTTTGTTTTCTTCTTCTCTCTTTTTTTCTCTCTGTTTTCTTTTTCGTTTCTAGAGTCTATCTTTTAATTCCTTTTCTCTAATTCTTTGACCAAGGTTTTTTTTACCCCTTTGGCACTCTCTCACTTTCACAACTCTTTTCACCTACTTTACTCTCTTTGCTTCTATTCTTTTTTCTTGAAAGCCATATAATTATGGGATACAATGATTGTAACAATATATATATATATATATGTCATGTACACTGATGTATTTACATCTATTAAATAAAAATATTAAAAAAAAAATAGTTTTGTAAAAGTTCCAAAAATTTCTTTCCAACATTTATGCAGTTTTGTACAAGAGACAAAGGAATGTGGTATAGTGGCATTTTGAGTTAGACATTTATCACAAATGGGGGAAACATTTGGAAATATTTTATTCAGTCTAGTTTTCGAGTAATATAATCTGTGTAAAATATTAAATTGAACTAGGTTATGCCTTACATTAATTGAACATTTATGTACATATCATAGATTTTTTTCCCATCTGTCGTTCGGAATTTTTATCAATAACCCTTGTTCCCAGACCCTTCTAATTGCTTCCGTCGTTGGTGTTTCTATATTTAAAACTATATTATATAAATATGATATTAAATTGCTTGATTCTGCCTTTCTATTCATTCCTTCCTCTAATACATCTGGGGTTAGAGTTTGATATCCTTGTATATATTTTTTTTAAATAATCTTGAATTTGAAGATATTAAAATATTGATTACTTTTGAAATTATATTTTAGTTGTAATTGTTGGAATGATAAAAGTTTTCCCATGTCATACATATCTCCCATCATTTTAATTCCTATTCTTTCCCAATGGATAAACGTTTTATTAATTATATGTAGCTTGAATGAGGGATTGTTATCTTTTGGAGAAAGAAGCGATACACATCTTAATTTTAAACTTAATTGTATTTGTTTCCAAATTCGTATTATACTATGAATACTAGGATTCTTCTTATATATTATATTGTTCAGTATCATTGGGAAGATAAGGATCGGTCCTATCTTATAAGGGGAGCAATCCTCTTTCTCCATTCTTATCCAATCTACCCAGAACTGCCCAGCCAGTAGATGATATTTTTAATATTCACTGCCCAATAGTAATACAATGTTAGGGGGTGTCAGTCCCCCTGATTCTTTAGATTTACACAAGTGTTTTCTTTGAATTCTGTGTGATTTATAGTCCAATATGAAGTTTGTAATATCATCTTCTAGTTTTTTAAATAATCTTTTTGGTAAGTATATTGGTATTGATTGAAATAGGTACAGTATTTGTGGTAAGAAGATCATTTTCATAGCATTTATTCTGCCTATTAAGGACATCGCAAGTGTATTCCAGAATTTAATCAACCCATTTAATTTAGTTAATAAAAGCATATAGTTTGCGTTGAGTAATGATTTATATTTCCTAGTAATTTGGATACCCAAATACTCGAATTTTTCTGACGCAATTCTAAAAGGGAATTTCAACAGTTGTGTCGGCTCATGAGGTTTTGTCGTCATAATTTCGCTTTTGTTCCAGTTATTCTATATCCTGAAAAGGAACCAAATTCCACTATTAAATTTAGTATATTTGGAATGCTAATTTGCGAATTTGTAATATATAATAATATGTCGTCTGCATATAATGCAATTGTATTATTTGTTTGGTGTTATATCCATGAATATTCGGATGACTTCTTATACTTTCTGCTAAAGGTTCTATCACTAGTGCAAATAGCAGGGGCGATAATGCGCACACCTGTCTATTGCCCCATGATAACTGGAATTTCGGGGACAATATATATTTAGTCAGTATTCTAGCCGTCGGTTTATCGTATAATCATTTTACCCATGAGATAAAATTATCTCCCATATAAAATGTTTGCAATAATTTGAATAAGTAATGCCATGCTACTTGATCAAAAGCTTTTTCTTCATCCAGTGAAATAATTGCTACATCTTCTTCTTCCGTTTTATGTGAGTACATTATATTAAACAGCCGTCTCAAATTGTTAAATGAGTATCTCTTTGGTATAAACCCCGTTTGGTCTGGGTTTATTAGTTTGCTAACATATTTACTCTATCTTCTCGCTAGGGTCTTTGCTACTTTGTTAAATCTGTATTTAGGAGTGCTATGGCTCTATATGAGCCTGGGTCGTCTAGATCTTTATCCTTTTTAGGTATAAGCGTAATAGTTGACTCGGTTAGTGTTTCTGGTAGTATATTTTCTTTAAAAGCATGTATATATAACTTTTGTAAGCGTGGAGAAATTATCTGGTAGAATATTTTTAGAATTCATTACTAAAGCCATCTGGTCCTGGCGTTTTACCATTCTTCAACGAATTTATTGTTTCTTCTATTTCCTGAAGTATAACTTTTTTCAGTTGGCGTTCTAAGAGTTTATGTGGTTTATCACCAAATTCGAAATTGTCTTGTTTTGTAATTTGAAATAATATTATTATTCTTGCCGATAAAATTTTATTTAATTTATATTTTAGTAATGTTATCTTATTATGTTTATCTATGGTTGGTTCTTTGGCATATTCTAAATCTAATTGTCTAATTTCTTGTTCTAGCTGCAATTGTTCGGTGTTATTCCTTTTATTTTGCAAAGCTTGATATGAAATTATAGTTCCTCTAATAAATGCCTTAAAAGTTACCCATAATAAAGAGGGTGACATATCTGGTGTATCATTTGTCTCAAAGAAGAATATCATCTGTTCTTTTAAATATGTACAACCTTGTTAGTTGTTTAAGATTTGGGGGTTAAGCCTCCAGAACGATTTTACTTCGGAGTCACGTGAGGCCGGGAGGAGCGCTGCTCCTCTACCAGCAAGCTTAAAAAAGGAACCCTCAGGTAAGTACATCTAACCTAGAGTGGTTAGGGCACTCTGTCTCCTATATTTGCGTTTCAGAGGACCGAGCATGGACAAGGCTCGAGGAAAGAAAAGGGCCACTTCCCGGCTGACTACGGAGGACCGCGGGACCGGGGGCAGGAAACAGTGGCCAACAACGCCTGAGCTGGCCGTTGAGCATAAGGCAGCCCCCGACTTCATACCTCTACAGTCCGGAGGACCACCACAGACTGGCGGTAAGGCCGCTTAGAAGCCGGGCAGCCCCGTTGAATCGGTAGCCTCCGACTTTCTACCGCTGCAGTCCGCAAGACCACCGCGGACTGGTGGTAAGGCCCCGCGGAAGACGGGCAGCCCCGTTGACTCGGCTGAGTGCGGGCCTGACGACCTGCCTTTCGCACACAGCGACGGTTGTCATTTATCCCGCATGGAGCGGATGGTGGAGCAATTGTTCCAACGTGACCTACTCCAGCAGGAGTCTGGTCACCGTGGGTCTCTCCGCAGACCCACGGCAGTACCCTATTCAGGGCTGCCCAATGTCTCACTCTCCTAGCAGGGGAGCATTAAGAGTCAGGGCTGGGCTGACTCCGAAGAGGGGATGGCTGAATAACCCAACTTGCTGGGGGTGCAAGAAGACGAGCTCCTGGGCATGGTATCGAAGTTTGCAATACCATCACAGAAGGGACAGCCATTACAACAGTAGCAGGCAGCGAGTATCAACTACCTAACAACGCATCAGCTACAGGAACAAGTTATGACGGATACCACGGGCAAACACCTTGCTCCAGAGAACTGTGTGTCGCTCAACGTACCGGCAGTCACAACCCCATCTGGGGGAACGTCAGCCCCAGTCTCGCTTGGGTCGGATTGATGAGGACTTCTGTGAGTGGGAAGAGTATCATGAGAGGAAGGAAGCACGGAGGGACCTGTAGCTTGAGCGGTCCCGAGATGTTTACGCGAGGTCGCGGGTCCAGATGGTGCACGATCTGGACCGTGCATCACCTTTCTTTTTCTCTCTGGTGAAAGGGCGGGGTTTCCGCAAACAGCTCCTCGAGCTGCTCGCGGAAAACGGCTCCTCTGTTAAACCATATAACCATATAACCATATAACAATTACTGCACGGAAACAGGCCCTCTCGGCCCTTCCAGTCCGTGCCGACCATTTGTTTTCCCCTAGTCCCATCTACCTGCACACAGACCATACCCTTCCATTCCCTTCACGTCCAAAAACCTATCCACTTTACTCTTAAATGTTAAAATCGATCCTGCCTCCACCACTTCTGCTGGAAGCTCATTCCACACAGCCACCACCCTCTGAGTAAAGAAGTTCCCCCTCACGTTACCCCGAAACCTCTGTCCCTTAATTCTCATGTCATGCCCTCTTGTTTGAAACTTCCCTACCCTCAATGGGAAAAACGTATCCACGTCAACTCTGTCTATCCCTTTCATCATTTTAAAGACCTCAATCAAGTCCCCCCTTAACCTTCTGCGCTCCAAAGAATAAAGACCTAACTTGTTCAACCTTTCTCTGTAACATAGTTGCTGGAACCCTGGCAACATTCTAGTAAATCTCCTCTGTACTCTCTCTATTTTGTTGACATCCTTCCTATAACTAGGCGACCAAAATTGTACACCATACTCCAGAATTGGTCTTACCAATGCCTTGTACAATTTTAACATTACTTCCCTACTCCTATATTCAATGCTCTGATTTATAAAGGCCAGCACACCAAAGGCTTTATTTACCACCCTGTCTACATGCGATTCCACCTTCAGACAACTATGCACAGTTATTCCTAGATCCCTCTGTTCCACAGCATTCCTCAATTCCCTACCATTTACCATGTACGTCCTATTTTGATTTGTCCTGCCAAGATGTAGCACTTCACACTTAACAGCATTAAACTCCATCTGCCATCTTTCAGTCCACTTTTCCAAATGGCCCAAATCTCTCTGTAGAGTTTGAAAATCTACTTCATTATCCACAACACCACCTATCTTAGTATCATCTGCATACTTACTTGTCCAATTTTCCACCCCATCATCCAGATCATTGATGTACATGACAAACAACAGTGGACCCAACAGAGATCCCTGAGGCACTCCACTGGTCACCGGCTTCCAACCTGACAAACATCCACCCACCATTACTCTCTGACATTTCCCATTCAGCCACTGTTGAATCCATCTTTCTACTCCGCCATTAACACCCAAAGATTGAACCTTCTTGTGAGATACCCTTTATGCTCACAATTAATACTCAAAGACTAAATCCTGGAAGCAAGAGATTTCTTTATTTTACGAGTCTGCAGACCGGGTGCCTCTCCAACTCGAGACACACCGAAGCCAGAGAGATCATCCCCCTTTATACACAAAATCTTACATTCAATCTCCCCTCCGAACCTTTCTCCAATCAGGGTCGGAGGTGCACAATCTGTAGGTACAACCCACCGTACATCCCCTCGCACCTCCCATATCATACATTGCATGTTCAAACATGTTCATGGTAATGAGCAATTTCTTGACCAGGGGTGTGTTGTAATATTCATTTATTCTATTAAGCATGCTCAATTGCTCATGACCTGGCCCAGTTTTACTCACCTCCTAGTGAACCCTCTCAGTTTTCCTATATCAGTACTAAAGCTAAGCTATAGTGACAGGGGTCCCATCTATCACTCCTTTCCACTGATAGGGATCTCTCTACATCACCCCCTTCTCTAGCTATACAATGAATCTCTCCTTACTCAAGGCCTCAAGGATGGGTCTGGCAACCTTCAGACACTGCTGTCAGAATCCTCTCTCCAGCCCCTCTCTGTTTGAATTCTCTTTAAAACTCCTTTCTTTAATAGGGTTTAATCACTTTATCCCTCACATTCTTAACCAACCTTCCATGGGGAACCTTGTCAAAGGCATTACTGAAATCCATATAGACAACATCCACTGCTTTACCCTCATCAATTTCCCTAGTTACCGCTTCAAAAATTTCAAGAAGGTTTGTCAAACATGACATTCCAGGCACAAATCCATGTTGACTGTTCCTGGTCTGACCCTGTTTATCCAGATGCTTATATATATTATCTCTAAGTATCCTTTCCATTATTTGCCCACCACTGACGTCAAACTAATAGGTCTATAATTGCTAGGTTTATTCTTTGAACCCTTTTTAAACAATGGAACAACATGCGCAGTACGCCAATCCTCCGGCACTATTCCCGTTTCTAATGACATTTGAAATATTTCTGTCATAGCTCCTGCTATTTCTACACTAACTTCCATCAATGTCCTAGGGAATATCCTGTCAGGACCTGGAGACTTATCCACTTTTATATTTTTTAAAAGTGTCAGTACTTCCTCCTCTTTGAATCTCATAGTTTCCATAGCTACTCTACTTTTTCCCCTTAACTCACAGAGTTCAATATCCTTCTCCTTGGTGAATACCGAAGAAAATAAATTGTTCAATATCTCCCCCATCTCTTTTGGCTCTGCAGATAGCTGTCCATTCTGGTTCTCTAATGGTCCAATTTTATCCCTCGTTATCCTTTTGCTATTAATATAGCTGTAGAAACCCTTTGGGTTTACTATCACCTTTCTTGCCAAAGCAACCTCATATCTTCTTTTAGCCTTCCTAATTTCTTTCTTAAGATTCTTTTTACATTCTTTATACTCCTCTAGCACCTCATTTACTCCATACCTCCTATAATTATTGTAGATATCTCTCTTTTTTCGAAACAAGTGTCCAATTTCCCTTGAAAACCATGGCTCTTTCCAATTTTTACTATTTCCTTTCAACCTAACAGGGACATAAAGATTCTGTACTTACAATTTCCCCTTTAAATGTCCTCCATTTCTCTTCTACATCCTTCCCATGAAACAAAGTGTCCCAATTCACTCCTTTAAAATCCTTACGCATTCCCTCAAAGTTAGCCCTATCTCCAATCAAAAATCTCCACCCTAGGTCCAGTTCTGACTCTCTCCATAATTATATTGAAACTAATGTTATTGTGATCACTGGTCCCGAAGTGCTCACCAACGCATACCTCCGTCACCTGACCTGCCTCATTTCCTAACAGGAGGTCCAGCACTGCCCCTTCTCTGGTCGATACCTCTATGTACTGCTGCAAAAAACTATCCTGCACACATTTTACAAACTCCAAACCATCCAGCCCATTTACAGAATGTGTTTCCCAGTTTATTTTTGGAAAATTGAAATCTCCCACAATCACTACCTTGTGCTTACTACTAATATCTGCTATCTCCTTACATATTTGCTCTTCCAATTCTCGCTCCCCATCTGGCGGTCTATAATACACCCCTAAAAGTGTTGCTACACCGTTCCCACTTCTCAGTTCCACCCAAATAGCCTCCCTAGACGAGCCCGCTAATCTATCCTGCCAAAGCACTGCTGTAATATCTTCTCTGACAAGCAATGCAACACCTCCCCCTCTGGTCCCTCCAATTCTATCACACCTGAAGCAACGAAATCCTGGAATATTTAGTTTCCAATCACAGCCCTCCTGCAACCATGTTTCACTGATTGCCACAACATCATATTTCCAGGTGTCAATCCAGGCTCTAAGTTCATCCACCTTACTTACAATGCTCCTAGCATTAAAATATACACATTTTAGAAACCCACCATCCCTTATTCTCTGTCTATTATCTTTTTCATCTTTCTCGCCTACATTTTGGGTCCGAGTGCTTCCCTTCTCTGCCTCTTGCCCACACCCTGACCCCTAGCCCCCTCTACCCGAGTCCCCCCCCCCCCAGCCTTTCTAGTTTAAAGTCTCCCCAGTAGCCTTTGCAAATCTCCCTGCCAGGATATTGGTCCCCCTCGCAACCCGTCCTTTGTGTACAGATCATGCCTTCCCCAAAAGAGGTCCCAGTGATCAAGAAACTTGAATCCCTGCTCACTGCACCAGTCCCTCAGCCACTCATTTATCCTCCACCGTATTTCATTCCTACTCTCACTGTCACGCGGCACAGGCAGTAATCCTGAAATCGTTACCCTTTTGGTCGTTCTCCTTAACTTTCCCCCCAACTCCCTAAATTCTCCCTTCAGGACCTCGTCACTTTTTCTGCCAATGTCATTGGTACCTATGTGTACCACAACATCAGGCTCCTCTCCCTCCCTTATCAGAATCTTTTGGACACGTTCTGACACATGCGAGAGCCTGGCACCAGGGAGGCAAGCTACCATCCGGGTCTCCCGACTGCGTCCACAGAATCGCCTATCCGACCCCCTAACTATAGAGTCCCCTATTACAATTGCCCTCCTCTTTTTGCTACCCTTCTGAGCATCAGAGCCGGTCCCTGTGCCGGAGGCCCGGCCGCTGCTGCTGCCCCCAGCTAGGCTGTCCCCTCCAATCGTACTCAATCCCGAGTACCTATTTTCCAGGTGTACGGTCACAGGGGTACTCTCTAAAGATCCAGAGAAGATCAGTGCTTTAGTTCGGTCCTTTTACAGGTCTCTGTTCCCCGCAGATGGATTCAGCGGGGATGCTGAGCTGATCTTGTGGGAGGGTCAACTGACTATAGATAGAGATTTGTTTGAACTCCTTGATGACATCTTTTCATTGGCTGGATTGGCTGACGGTAGCGTAGGTTAGAATTTTCTGGGATGTCCCGGGGGCTGACTACATGAAGGTCCTGGGGAGGGAGGGGGGTGGGGGTTTGGGGCCTGGCGACGGGGGATCTATGGAGAGAAGGAGTAGGTTACGTTTCGGGTCGAGACACTTCTGCAGACTGAAGTGGGGTTGGGGGGGTCGGGAAGAAGAATGGAAGAGGCGGAGACAGTGGGTTGTGGGAGAGCTGGGATGGGGAGGGGATGGAGGCAGAAAGCAAAGACTACATGAAATTGGAGAAGTCAATGTTCATACCGCTGGGGTGTAAACTACCCAAGCGAAATATGAGGTGCCGCTCCTCCAATTTGCGGTGGGACTCACTATGTTCTGGGCATCCTCCATGGCCAGAATGAGTTACGTAGGTTAAGGCACAATAATTAAACCAGTTTTCCTCATGGTCCAGTGGTCCGGATTCGATTTCCAGTCATGGAAGAGGGAGATTTGTTTTCTCCAGTACGGCCATACACCATTACACTCCCATTCAGCCACTGTTGAATCCATCTTGCTACTCCGCCATTAACACCCTAAGATTGAACCTTCTTAACCAACCTTCCATGGGGAACCTTGTCAAAGGCCTTAGTGAAATCCATATAGACAACTTCCACTGCTTTACCCTCATCAATTTCCCTAGTAACCTCTTCAAAAACTTCAAGAAGGTTTGCTATTTCTACACTAACCTGCTATTTCTACACTAACTTCTCTCAATGTCCTAGGGAATATCGTGTCAGGACCTGCAGACGTATCCACTTTTATATTTTTCAAAAGTGTCAGTACTTCCTCCTCTTTGAATCTCATAGTTTCCATAACTACTCTACTTTTTTCTCTTACCTCACAGGGTTCAATATCCTTCTCCTTGGTGAATAGCGAAGAAAATAAATTGTTCAATATCTCCCCCATCTCTTTTGGCTCTGCAGATAGCTGTCCATTCTGGCTCTCTAATGGTCCAATTTTATCCCTCGTTATCCTTTTGCTATTAATATAGCTGTAGAAATCCTTTGGATTTACTTTCACCTTTTTGCCAAAGCAACCTCATATCTTCTTTTAGCTTTTCGAATTTCTTTCTTAAGATTCTTTTTACACTCTTTATACTCGTCTAGCACCTCATTTACTCCATGCCTCCTATAATTATTGTAGAGATCTCTCTTTTTTCGAAACGTGTCCAATTTCGCTTGAAAACCATGGCTCTTTCCAATTTTTACTATTTCCTTTCAACCTAACAGGGACATAAAGATTCTGTATTCTTTCAATTTCCCCTTTAAATGTCCTCCATTTTTCTTCTACATCCTTCCCATAAAACTTTCTCTCTGTTCCCGGACTAATTGTACTTCTGTAAGTTTGAACATAATGTATTTTTGTAATATTTCTCTTTCTCTTCTTTCCCTCGCAACGTGTAATCAATCCATACGATACTACGGTTCTCGGACAGCGCCGCAGATGTTCTGCAGAGCTGTGTGCCTGTATTCCGCCACGCTGAGGTTTTGGTACAGCTATCTCACTGCGCGGTGTCACTGTGCGATGCGCGGACTCATCCCACAGTAATACACAGCCTGGTCGCTCGGCAGTACTTCAGATAGGGTTAACTGACTGATTTTCTGGCCAGGATCGAGAGAACCAGTAATACGCCCTTCGGCAGCCTCTTCCTTATCTTGCTTTCCTGAAGTGTGTCTTTGGAGCAGGAATTCCAGAGCGTGTCCTGGAAATTGTCGGTACCAGTGTACTGTGTACGAGCAGAATCCGGAATATACGCAGTTAAGAGTTGCAATGTCACCAGAAAGAGAGGATTGCTGAGGCGGACTCTGGGAACCCGCGGAAATGGAATCTGCAGAAATTAACAGGGGAATAGTTCTTATTTTAACATTGACTGTTGAAGACTGTGACATGCGCAGAAAGTGGTTACCGTCGCCGGTAGTTCATCACGTTTGCAAAATGTACGGAAACGTTATTTATGATTCTTTTAATTGTTCCTGCAACGAGTTGAGTTTTAATTTCGTTTAGTTTAGTTTACTTAAGTTTAGTTTAGTGTAGTTTAGTTGAGGGACACAGCGCGGAAACGGGCCCTTCTGCCCACCAAGTCCGCGCCGCCCTGCAATCCCCGCACATTAACACAATCCCACACACACGATGGATAATTTACATTTATAGAAAGCCAATTACCCTTCAAAACTGTCCATATTTGGAGTGTGGGAAGAAACCCCAGATCTCGGAGAAAACCCACGCAGATTATCGGGAGAACATACGAACTCCGCACAGACATCACCCGGAGTCGGGATCGAACTCAGGTCGCTGGTGCTAACAGCGCTGTTGGGCAGCAGTTCTACCGTTGCGCTACCATGGTGAAAATCACTGACGAATATTCGCGAGGTCAAACTCTGATTATGAAAGATAAATTGGAAGCATCCCACGCTGTGGGAACAGTCAAAGCGAGCACGGAATAATAGTGGAGCTGATTCAGAGAGTACGGATCCGGTGAATGTGGCAAATTACCTTACTCGGTTCTCTAACATTTTGTAAATGGTTCTTCGCGTTATAACAATAGAACTAGTCATTCTCCCCACAGCTTGACTGAAATGTATCCCTTCCTGGATATGATTAAGGTTCAACAGTGATGTGTTGACATTTAAGGTATAAGGATATAAGGTGATGTGATAGGAGTTTAATTAGGCCATTCGATCCATCAAGCCTACTCCGCCATTCAATGTTGGCTGAATTATCTCAACTTGCGAACCCAATTCTCCTGCATTCTCCGCAATAACAAACATCTCTGACGCCTCGACTAATCAAAAATCTATGTTTCGCGGCCTTAACATCCCCCTCTGAATTGGCCTCCACAGCATTTTGTGTTTAACAACTGGAAGTTCATCTTATCAGTGCAATTTACACAACACGGGATAGATGCGCTGCCCTTTATGTATTAAGAGTTGTTTTCATTTTCACTGGGCCACGTCCTTCTACGTTTTACTTTCATTTATTGAAGAACAGTTTTAGTTTTCAATCTTGGTCGCCCGCTTTTTGTTGCTTGCGGTTCATATTTTCCCCTCCCGAGAACCGTTTCAACTGTTCTGGCAGCTGTCGTTTGATTTCAGTTTTTGGAATGTTTACAATGGTTCCAGCTTCACTCGCAGCCCTTCTACTCTCCTGCCAACCTCCCTCTGTTTCCTGGAAGTAAGAAAGATATTGTTTCCCAGGCTTTCACACGCAGGGGGCGTGGATCAATCCCATGAATTGCATGGGAAAATTTCTAAGCCCGATGTAATGATAAGGCGGTTAGCATGACTTCAATAGTTGGTAACATTTTAGAGACCATTAGTAAAAATGAGGTTCCAGTTACTTTGAAGCACATGATAAAATCGGCGGACAGCAAAGGGGGGGGGGGGGGGAGCTCTTGCCTGACAAATCTGTTGACATTCTTTGTGAACGTAACAGGCAGGATGGACAAAGGAAAGGCAGAGATGCTGCTTACTTAAATTTTCTGATGAATATTAAACGGGGCAGGACGCGATGCGGTCAATTAAGTTTGCAGTATTGGTGTTAGAGATAAGGTATTCGTGTGGATAGAGGATAGGCTGTCCGTTGCAGGGAAAATATTGGAATAAAAGTTGCTGCCTTTGACTAATGGGTCAATGTTGGGTCCAGTACTTTTCCCGTTGTATGTATACGATCTGGATGATGGAAATGATGGCTTTGCGGACGATATCGCTGACGATGCCAAAAATAGGAGAAGGGGCAGGTAGTGCTGAGTAAACATGGAGTCTGCACAGTTACTTCAACATGTTGGAAGAGGGGCCAAATAAATGGCAGATGGAATACTACATAGCACACTATTCGGGCATGCACTTTGGAGGAATGAATAAAGATGTCGACTATTTTCTAAATCAGGAGAGGATTCAGAAATTGAGGTGCAAAGGGACTTGGCAATGCTGATGCGGGAATTCCAAAATTCCAGAATTCCAGAGTGAATCGTCGTTGAGGAGACAAATTAAATTTTAGCATTAATTTCGAGATGACTAGAATATGAAAACAGGGGTCTAATGTAAATGGTAGATTTGTTTTAGGCACTGATTTGATCACATTTGGAATATCGCGAGCAGTTTTCGGACACGGATCTGTGGACGGATATGGTGGCTTTGGAGATTGCCAAGCGGAGGTTTACGCGAATTATTTAGGGATCATTCGGTCGCGCATTAGAAGCGTTTGCTAACTCCAAGCCTACACACGCTGGACTTCAGAAGGATAAGTTTTGATCAATCTGATCACTCTGATTGAAATTTGAGCAGCATTGTCATCGGCATTTCGTCCTCACGCTCCAAACTCGGATATCTTCCCCCTTCTAACTGAATTTGCCCTTGCTACATATTGCAATCTTCACCCAAGCACTTTTCGTTTTCATTTACAACGGCGGATTTCAATTTCCCTAACGGGCAAATGGCCTAACTCTGCTTCTATGCCTTATGGTCTTTGTCTCTGCTTTGGATGTGGGCACACCTGTTAAGGCCAACAGCCATTGCCCGTTAGAATCAAAAGTAACGATTCCAGGCTGTTCAAATGTAATCTGTTCCGACAACGGAACAGTGACATTCTTACTTGTAGATGCACACAGGCCTAGAAATGCAATATGCTTTATCAGATAACAGCGTCATAGAGTCATGGAGCGATATAACGCGGAAACAGGCTCTTTAGCTCACGCTGCCCACACCGGCCAACATGTCACAGCTACAGTAGTGCCACCTGCCCGATTTTGGTCCAAATCCATACAAACCTGTCCTGTCCATGTACTTGTCTAACTGATTCTTAAACAGTGAGATAGTGGCAGCTTCAACTACGTACTCTGGCAACTTGTTCTGTACACCCACTACCCTCCGTGTGAAAACGTTACCCCCTCACATCCTATTGAATCTTCCCCTTCAGCTGAAACCTGTGTCCTCCGGTCCTCGACTCACCTACTCTACAAAAGAAACTTTGTGTACCTACCCGTTCTATTCTTCCCATGATGTTATACAGCACCGTACGATCACACCATTCCTCTCATAACATATGATACAAAAACTAACTCAAAACCTTTGTATATCCAGACACAATTATGAAAAGTTTATTAACACAAAGTGCTGCAGTAACTTGTCGACCAAGAAGGTGAATCCACATAGTGTTTTGGAGCAAGCCGGCGGTTTGGTGGTAACATTAACTGCGCCGGTCAGGCAGCATTTCAGGAGAACATTGATAGTCGACATTTGGTATCAAGATTTCAGATTCCGATTTCAGCGTCGGCATTTCCTTGTGTCTGCATAGAAATTCATAACTGTGGTTAGCACTGTATGGTGTTCCCGAGCCTGATGGTTTTGGGGACGTAGCTATTCTTGAACCTGATTAACTTTGTGCTCCCGGGGAGCCCCACATATCATCTCCTTGGACTCGCGCGTACCGTAACATCTGGACCAAGTTGCTGGAATCCTTTATGAATGGAATGTGTTTCAATTGGAAAGCAATTGAAACCTCGAGATTTAATGTTAAAGGGAACTGAATATTTCTAAGAACATCCGTGGATAAGAGAGATTTTGGGTACCTACCGGCTGTAACAGTCACCGTAGTCCCAGTCTCGACCTGAACGTAAGTGGCCCATGAAGTCACAGTGCCCCGTCTCCCGATGCTCGCAGTACAAGAACAGTTCTCACCTCGATTTGCCCGGCAATCACAAAATTCGCTGACCAATTATTCCAGGAGTTTCAGACCAACCAGTAACTGTCCTTGCTCCCCAATCCTCGCTGGGTCGACCGGTTCCAGCTAAGAAACAGAGCTAAGAGCAGAGTGATCCCCCACGCAGGCTGGTGTGCTTTGACAAACACTCAACCAATTATTAAGGAATGTTAACGGAATGTGGTAATCCCTATGCAATTTAACTGGACTACAGCGTCAGTTCTGGTTCCGGAACCCAAGAACATATATGTTGAATGGGGTGAGTTTTTATTCGACCCTGCTACACTGTGGATATCCCCGTCCCACACGTTGTTTCACGTCAGTTTCAAATCCCCTGGCGCCCGACAAGTCGGGCGGGCAGGAGATTAACGTTCAGCGAATGTTTTTTTCAGATTGCATTTCCTGTAACTAGATCCCGTCTGGAGTTGTGCATTAGAAGAGTGGTCAGTCATTCTCGATGGCAGTTCGTTTACACCATTTTCGGGAAAGGAGGCATTATCCAGCCGCATTCGCCAAATAGAGAAACCCTATTGTTTGAATCGCACGTATTTCATCCGGTACAACCTAGAATGCAGGGCAGGCGGGACAAAGCGGGACGGTGGGTTACCCCACGGATTCACCTCGCGTCTTCACGTTGTTACTAGAATCTCCCTTCAGGGTTTTAGTATTGCTGGAACCGCAGACCCATCACTGTGCTTTCTCCACCTGTACTCAGCATGACAGATATAGGTGGCCATGTCCTCAACTCTCAAACCACGAATTGTCAACGTAAAGGTCTTTTTCGCTTTATTGGTCGACACAACAACCCGTCCACCTGTTCTGATCCGCTGCCGTTCAGCACCGGGTTGTGCTTGCTTGAAGAAATATCCTACTTTAAATTCGTAGCTTCCACTGGAACCTTCCTGGAATAGGCAGGTGATTGTGAGGGGTTGGCACTCTTTTCCAGTCACCGCATTCGGGCTCTGGGTCACTGACTGACTGAAGGTGTCTGTGGATGAAACACAGGGAGAGGTGAGTGGGAATTTGAGGCGCACCACGGAAGAAGGATAAATCGTGGACAGTGTTTGAAATTCATGTCGGAGTGGACTCTTGTTTTATGTTAAACCCGCACTGTGTGGGAGTAGGGGACCGGTACTCACGGCGTAAGCACAGTGACAGTACAAAAAACAGGAGGATTCCCATCGCGCGTTCTCCGGAAAATAATGGTTTACGTGACGAGATGTTGGAGCTCAGGTTTCCCGACAGATCCTGCCCCTGTCCCGGTGAACGTGCCGCAACCTTGGCTGGCCCTTTCGTTTCGGTGCAGGCGGTGTTCTGGGAATTTCTGAAAATGAATGTGCGAGGAGAGGAAAGTTTGAGAAGAGGATCGTTAAATCTGCTGATTTGTTTGGTGGCCTGGCATCTGATGTGAAGCATCTGATGTGTCTCTGACGTTTCTCTGACGTTCAGTAGACCATTTGAACCATTCAGGCAACTGAACACATGGGGGTAGTAGATAGCATGAAGGCACAATCCTCTCTCCAATCGGTCAGAAGATATAGAAGTGTGCAAACTCACACTTCCAGATTTAGGGACTGTTTATTACCTGCAGTTATCAGGCAACTGAACCATCCTAACACAACTCTAGAGCCGTACTGCAATATTATCTACCTCATGAGGAAAGAACCTCCTCAACCAGAGAGTTGTGAATCTGTCGAATTCACTTCCACAGAAGACAGTGAAGGAGAATTACTGGATGCTTCAAGAAATAATTAGATTTAGCTCTTGGGGCGAAAGGAATCAAGGGATACGGGAAGTAAACAGGAACGGGGTGCTAATATTAGAGGATCATCCATAATCATATTGAATGGCGGTGCTGGCTCGAAGGGCCGAATGGCCTACTCCTGCATCGACTTTTCTGTTTCTTTGTTTCGAAATTGCTTACCCATTAAAGAAAATAAATTGTTCAATATTCAGTCTGAAGAAGGGTCTCGACCCGAAACGTCGCCTATCTCCTTCGCTCCTTAGATGCTGCTGCACCCGCTGAGTTTCTCCAGCTTTTGTGTACCCCCCCTGTTCAATATCCCCCTCCATCTCTTTTGGCTCTGCAGATAGCTGTCCATTCTGGCTCTCTAATGGTCCAATTTTATCCCTCGTTATTCTTTTGCTATTAATATAGCTGTAGAAACCCTTTGGAGTTACTTGCACCTTTCTTGCTAAAGCAACCCCATATCTTCTTTTAGCCTTCCTGATTTCTTTATTAAGATTCTTTTTACATTCTTTATACTCCTCTAGCATCTCATTTACTCTATGCCTCCTATAATTATTGTAGATATCTCTCTTTTTTCGAAACGTGTCCAATTTCCCTTGAAAACCATGGCTCTTTCCAATTTTTACTATTTCCTTTCAACTTAACAGGGACATAAAGATTCAGTACTCTTACAATTTCCCTTTAAAAAATGTCCTCCATTTCTCTTCTACATCCTTTCCCATGAAACAAAGTGGTCCCAATTCACTCCTTTAAAATCCTTATCGCATTCCCTCAAAAGTTAGCCTTCCTGCTCAATCAAAAATCTGCACCCTAGGTCCAGTTCTGTGGAGGTGGTCTACGCTCTCATAATTTATTTTGAAACTAATGGTATTGTCACTTGATGAGAACATATGCCATTTTATTTTTATTTTTATATTTTTTATATATTATAGTATTAACACCTGATGGAGATTAGTATTGCTCACAAAAGCATACCGAAGATCCGTCACCTGACCCTCCTCATTTCCTAGCAGGAGGAGAATCCAGCCACTGCCGTACGTGACTTTCTCTGGTCGATACCTCTATGTATCTGCTGCAAAAACTATCCTGCACACAATTTTGCAAACTGCAAACCATCCAGCCATTAACGGAATGTGTTTTCCCAGTCTATTTTGAAAATTGAAATTCTCCCACAATCACTACCTTGTGCTTACTCGAATATGTGCTATCTCCTAATATATTTGCTATTACAATTCTCGCTCCCCATTTGGCGGTCTACAATACACCCCAGATGTGTTGCTACACGTACCCACTTCTACTGTTCCACCCAAATAGCCTCCCTAGAACCCGAGTCTAACTATCCGTGCCAAAGCACTGCTGTAATATCCTTTCTGACAAGCATGCAACACCTCCAACCTCCTGGTCCCCCAATTCTATCTCACGTACATCCTGAAGCAACGAAATCCTGGAATATTTAGTTTGTTTCACAATCCCAGCCCCTCCTGCAACCTTGTTTCATTGATTGCCACATCCCTGCCGCATCATATTTATCCAGGTGATAAATCCAGCTTGCTAAGTTTCATCCACACTTTCTTACAATGCTGCTAGCATTAAAATATACACATTTTAGAAACCGCACATCCCTTATTCTCTGTCTATTATCTTTTTCCTGTAGGGGGGGGGGGGGGGGGGGGTATTTTAATTGTTTTGGGGTTTTTTTTTTTGTTTTCCCCCGCCCTCGCCTACATATTGTGTCCGAATGCTTAGAACCCTTCTCTGCCTCTTGCCCCAGCACCCCTGTCCCCTTGCCCCCCCCCCCCCCATTGGACCCCTAGAGTCCCTCCCCTGGCCTTTCTTAAAAAATAAGGGATTGATAAGTAAAAACTTCCCAGTAGCCTTTGCAAATCTCCCTGCCAGGATATTGGGGTCCCCCTCGAATATAAAATGTATATAAGTAACATTTTCTTGCTACGTGAGCATGTATATCCATGAACTACAACGTGCGAGGAAATTTGGGCCGAGAGACCGATTATCGGAACAGCTAATACGTAGCTCAGATCAAGAGTCGCATAAAGAGGAACAAGGAGATTGCAATTTAGGCAGCGGTAGAGGCCGGGCGATTTTTTTATTGGGCGCTTGTGTTGGGGGGCGCTGTCACTGAGCTGCGTTTTTAACTCGTTCGGTGATATAATTTTTTTTTTCTGGAATAGGGTTCAGATAAAGGAACTGCAACAAGAAACAAGGCTGGCAGCATCAGCAAGGACCCATACCATCCTGGTCACACACTCATCTCCCCACTAACGTCAGGTAGAAGGAACAGGAGCCTGAAGACTGCAGCGTCCAGGCTCAGAAATAGCCGCTTCCCCACTGCCATCAGGCTATTAAACTCAACTGAAATAAATCTCTGAACACTAATGGACAAGTTATCTGTTTATTTTGCAGCATTTATCTGCTTATTTATGATGTGTGTATATATTTTATATAATGGCATTATGGACTCACTGATATGATTTGTTCTGTATTCGTGCTATTATATTCTGTTGTGCTGATGGCAAAGCAAGATTTCATTGTCCTATCTGGCACATATTAAATAAATTCTCTTGGACGTCCATATTTGATCCAATTCGACTGTTTTCTCTCTTTTGTTCTGTCTTTCCCCAAAACGCCACTTTTCGGAGATATATCCGACCCTGTGTGACCTGTGTGACCAGTGGATATGCTGAAATGCCTGTCATGCGTCGCGCTCTCTCCCTGTTATCGCTGTTTGGAAACGCGACTAGAAAAGGTACAGCACTCGCCGGCAATTTTCACTGGCGTCGTTGGGATAGTTTGAGATTTGCAAATCCATGGCTCACTGTGTGTCTGTTGGAAATGTCGCCAAGGGGGGGGAGGGGGGGGGGGGGGTGCAATGATGTGATTTTGATATTACATGGGCAAACAATAGATGGTATATTAAAACATGTGTAAGTAATGTCCCCAGGGGTGTAACTCGTCGCCTGTTTTCTCTTTTATTTTCTTTATAAATATGCCAGATATTGGTTTGTTTCGCTGACAACCCCTTAGCGGCTCCACCAGGCGTGATCGCCTGGACTTTCGCATTAAAATGCACGGTATTCCGATCGAGGAAAAAATAGGACTTGTCTATTATCCGATTCTGGCAGCAATCGGTTTACCGGGTAGGTAATTGTCGGCACATTTCATGGAACCAACAATGAATGTTTGAAAAGCGCAGAGTATTAAAGGTTAAGTGAACATACCGAATAGTCCAGCAGGAGCTAGAGCGCACGGTGGCGCAGCACTAGAGTAGTTATCTTACAGCGCTTGTCTGTACGGAGTGTGTGCGTTCTACCCGTTACCTTTTGGGTTTTCCCAGATACCTTCGGTTTCCTCCACACTCCATAAAAGTGAAATACATTGTCCCTTGTGTGCGCCAGCTTGTGTTAGTGTGCGCGCTGTATCCCTAAACTAAAACGAAACATGGAATTTACATTCTTGGAGCGAAGAAGCGCGTTTGTATATTTGATGTATGCTGCTCAGCGAAGCTAGCAGAAATGTAGGTCCTTCACGGACGTTTTACTAAAATCAATGCCGGTCGTGAGCATGCACTGTTGCGAAGTGAAGGGCAACCTGGTCCTCGCTGTGAGTGCAGTTTCTATTCCACTGTTCGTTCTCATTCGGCAGAACGAGAAATACACCCGTCCAGTAATTTGGCACTGCATTTTGTGTATCGCTCTTAAATTCTCATAGCAATAATTTCGTTGGGACAGATTTGAAGGTCATACGAACAACCTGCTCCAGTGAAAACAAAGAACTAGTTAACTCAGTCAGTCTTGCAGCATCTCTGGAGGACGGACGCAGTCGACGTATCGGTTTGGGATCATTTTTCCGATCGGATTCTGAAGAACGGGCTCGAGATGATACATCGCCTATGTATGTCGTCCAAAGATATGGCTTGCGCCACTGACACACTCCAGCACTTGGTCTTGTCAGGTACAGTACGGAAGTCCGCCGGCTGTTCGGCAGAAAATACCTGCCTAAATGTTGTTAGCCGTGTTTGTGAAGCGTGTTTGTAATTATATTTGCAATGCTTCACTGAACCCATTTCCTTGGTCTCATGTTCGGAAATGCATTCTTGAAGGTCCAATGGAAAACAAATCCTGTTAATCCAGACCACGATTGACTCAATGCCCCGATGCAAAAGTTGCTCAGGTCTCAGCAATAGAAACGACACTGCGCATTTGAATTTACCGTTGTAAAAGTTAAATCAAATATTTGATATTGGAAGGGTAGAAACATAGAAACATAGAAATTAGGTGCAGAGTAGGCCATTCAGCCCTTCGAGCCTGCACCGCCATTCAATATGAAAGTCATGGCTGATCATCCCAATCAGTATTCCCGTACCTGCCGTCTCTCCATACCCTCTGATCCCCTTAGCCACAAGGGCCACAATCCAACTCACTCTTAAATATAGCCAATGAACTGGCCTCAACTACCCTCTGTGGCAGAGAGTTCCAGAGCTCATCCCTCTTAGTTCTGATTTGATCGACGGTAATTTGGATTGTTAATTTCATTTTTAGATACACTGACTGACCTGTTGAAAATGTTCTATATTTTACATCAAAATCAAACTATTTGCATAATGTTGTGAAGATTAGTACAAACGGCAATCCAACTAATTTTGGTAAATAGGATCATAATAATTTTCAGATTACATTTCTGTTTACCAAAATTGGATTGCCTTTTGTCCTACTATTTCCATCTTCATGTCCTTCTCTTTTCATCTTCATGTCTACATAAGGCAATCCCACTAATTTTGGAAATCACGTATTTAATAATTTACTGATTGAACTTCTTTCTGGCAAACGAATGACGGATGATTGTCCCAAATATTAATTCGTTAAATAAATAGTCTCTACTACTAGCGACACAGGGTTAAATTACTCAGTCAGCTCCCTTCCACCAGCCCGTACACCACACAATTAATTAATTTCTGTTTTCATTCTTTCCCAGTGAATGTAATGGCGATTTTGATCTTGTCCCGTGGCACGTGCGGATTTTCCAAGTGCATCACTCGTTACATGGTAGCCATGGCTTCCGCTGATCACTCTGTGATTCTCTGTGAAGTGATACTTCACAGGATTGCTGATCTTTATTGGTGGCATGCTTCCTTGCCCTACACTCCTTTCTGCAAAATAACGATCTTCCTGGCATCCGTCACGGTGAATTGTTCTGTATGGTTCACAGATACTTTCACTTTTGATCGCTTTGTTGCGATCTCTACTCAGAACATGAAAATTAAATATTGCACCGATAGAACCGCGTCGATTGTTATCCTGACAGTGATCCCATTCGTCTGCATCAAAAACCTACCCTTGCCCTTTCCCTACGTTCCTTATCCCGGATTGGGTAGACCGCATGGCTGCCGCAAACATGACCATTTTTACATGCGTCGGGAATGGATGTTGTTCTCTTGGACCGAACAGTTGTTCACCCCGGCGGTACCATTCTGCCTGATTTTGTTTGTTTAACAAAAAAAAAAACGCTCACCGTCAGACGTATTTTCGTGGCCAGTCGAATCCGCAGGAATCTCCGAGAACTCAGGGTGGGGGTGAAAAGAAAGACCAGGAGATATTGAACCGCAGACGGTCGGTCGTTTTACTTCTGGCAATCTCGAGCTGCTTCATCCTCCTCTGGACCACAAGTGGCACATTTTATAGCGTATTGGAAGTTTGAAAGTGTTTATGCGCAAGGCCTGGACAGACTATGTGGGTGGATTGGAAAGGGTTGGATTTATGCTTCAGCTACTGAGCTCCTGCACCAACACGGCGATTTACACCGTGGACATAGAGCTAGATCAGAGAGGAGCTGTTCCGTGTGCTAACTTATCCGGTCACTTGCACTGGAAAGATATTTAAAATCGGGAAAGTGTAAGTTACAATAATATAACAACAACGAGTGGACCAGCTGGCTTCATGCGTTGCTTTGCTGTAGGGTTAAATGTGAAAAGATAGCATTTTAATGTGTGGACATTTTATGTCCATTCGCCCTGTCGGGCATGCCTACCTGCTTAGTAGGTTCATGGGGTCAATTTAGTCGCACCTCTTGTACGTTTCATCATGTGCCCCCGCTCAATCATTCAACTCTGTGTTTTCATGAATATGTATACATATGCCTGGAACTTATTGTTTTCAAAACGAGCGAAGATTTTTAGTTGAATAGGTGCAACGGGTTGTATTTATGATTTCCTTTCATCATTGAAAACACGTATCATTGCACATTAACGAGGTTTTCGGTTTAAAGCGGATCTGCTGTTTTAGCAGCGGGTGATCTAGATTTTGTAAAGTTCCATACAGATACCGTGCTTAACATACGTTCACTATGGGGAAGACCTATATCGATATTAGTGATCTGGAGGAGGGAATCGAATGCAGCATCTCCAAGTTTGCGGATGCCACGAAGCTGGGGGGCAGTGTTAGATGTGGGGAGGATGCTAGTACAATGTGGATAAATGAGAGGTTATCCAGGTTGGTGGCAAAAACAGGAGGGTAGATTATTATCTGAATGGTGGCCGATTAGGAAAAGGGGAGATGCAACGAGACCTGGGTGTCATGGTACACCAGTCATTGAAAGTAAGCATGAAGGTGCAGCAGGATGTGAATACAGCGAATGGTATGTTGGCATTCATAGCAAAAGATTTTGAGTACAAAAGCAACGATATACAGAGTCTTGGTGAGGCCACACAAGGCGTATGTGTACAGTTTTGGTCTCTTAATCTGAGAAAAGACATTCTTGCCATAGAGGGAGTACAGAGAAGGTTCACCAGACTGATTCCTGGGATGGCAGGACTTCCATATGAAGAAAGACTGGATAGACTCGGCTTGTACTAGCTGGAATTTAGAAGATTCAGGCGGGATCTTATAGAGAGTTACAGAATTCTTAACCGTATGGACAGGCTAGATGCAGGACGATTGTTCCCGATGTTGGGGAACTCCAGAACAAGGGGTCACAGTTTAAGGATAAGGGGAAAGTCTTTTAGGGCCGACATGAGAACATCATTTTTCACACAGAGCGTGGTGAATATGTGGAACTCTCTGCCACAGAAGGAAGTTGAGGCCAGTTCATTGGCTATATTTAAGAGGCAGTTAGATGTGGTCCTTGTGGCTAAAGGGATCAGTGGGTATGGAGAGAAGGCGGGTACAGGATACTGAGTTGGATGATCAGCCATGAACATATTGAATGGCGGTGCAGGCTCGAAGGGCTGAATGGCCTGCTCCTGCACCTATTTTCTATGATTCTGTGATTCTATGAAAGTAAAGCTATAGGTGAGGTGTGCCAGAAATACAAAAATCACGAGAGGAATGGACCGGGTAGATGCACGGAATATTTTGCCCACGAATCGAAATCGACTACGAGAGGACACAGGTTGATAAGGAGAAAGGCAAACATGTTCAATAGCAATCCGTGGGAAACAGTTTCACACAAAGGTAGTGGGTGTATGGAATAAGCTGCAAACAGGAGGTTAGTCGAGTCTGGGACTATCCCAATCGTTTAAGAAAAACAGAGGGTTAGACAGGTACATAGATATGAGACATTGAAGGGATATGGACCAAACGCAGGCAAGTGGGACTAGACGATAGAGAATAGCTGCAGGAGTAGGCCATTCGGCCCTTCGAGCCTGCACCACAAAAGTCATTCAATGTGATCATCGCTGATCATTCCCAATCATTGGCAAGCCTTCCCCCCATGACTCCACTATTAATTTTACAGAGCCCTATACAGCACTCTCTTGTAAGCATCCAGCGAACCCGGCCTCCACCACCCTCTGAGGCAGATAATACACAGACTCGCCACGCTCTGTAAGAAAAAGTTTTCCTCTTTTCCGTTCTAAATGGCTTTACGCCAAGGGAGTATTTGTTAAAAATGGGGCCCCTGGTTTCTGGTCTCCCTCACATCGTGAACATGTATCCTGCCCTCTCGCGTGTCCAAGCCCTTGACAAACTTATCTCTTTCATAGAAACATAGGAATTAGGTAATAATAATAATAATAATAAATATAATAATAATAATAATAATAATTAATAATAATATTAATAATAAATAACTTTATTACGGACTCATGGTCCAGACAAGGGGCAACATTACATTAAAAATGCATTGCATATCAAATATCATAAAATATAATAAAATCTGGTAAATCACATAAAAACATCATAATTTATTTATTTTAAAAAAAGCCCACAATACTTAAGTTAAAAATCCAGGGTAAAAATGATCAATGTCGTACAACGAGACAACGATACATGTCTCCACAACTGGGATTCGTATCGTGTAGTGCTAACCCTTATGTTTGTCAGCCACAATAAGCACATTTTTAGAGTCCTTTTCTCTATCCTGCAAAAGGATTTATACATGTGGTGTCTTAGGATAGCTTCTAGAGTACTGACTCCTGCAGCCACAAACATATTACTGGCACTATACCGATCTTGGTTGCCTAAGCAGTGTTTCTCATGGCATCGTATATGCAACCTTTAGGTCTCTGCATACTTGTCTTTAATAGTTCGACCACAGGTGCGCAGTGTAGAAGGGGTGTGCAGTATGCTCTATAATAGCGACATCTTCACCATATCTGCACACGCACCAAATTTACGCAAGATGATATTCGTCCTGTATATACAGCATGCGTCGTTGCCTATAAATATCCTCATCATCTGTCAGTTTTTTTCTGTAAATAATATGCCATAGATATTTTATCTTATTACAGACACTAAGATTGTTGTCAAACATTTTTAAAATGGATATTTTAGGCTTAGATCCTCTTGGTTCTACAGATTGTGGGTACCATAACAGCACACTTACTAGCATTATATTTAATGTCATTTAGTTCCAACCATACACGGAACATGCAGTAAGGAGCCTGCTGGAGGCCAGCGCTAGATGACTAAAGACCACAAGATCATCTGCATACATTATGGTTCATCTAAAATATTACCAATCACGCACAACCATGTTTACAGGCTTTCAATTGTTTAGATAGATCATCAATATATAGATTAAAAAAGGGTCTGGGGATAAAAAATTCCCCCCTTGTCTAAACAACAACCATTGCTAACCCAAATGGGGCTGAGACCCTATTGCCCCATTTTATTTGCAAGTCTGGTTGGCATATACCAGTAGGCCAGTTTTCTCACAATGTATTTGGACACCCCCCTTTATGACACATTTTAATATCCAAACAGCTTTCTTTGATTAAAACGGTCAAAGGCTTTGAAGCCATCAATAAAAGCACATAAGGATTGAAGCGTTTTTGCCTCTCTAATTGTTTACAATCTCCTTTTCGGCATATATGCATGTCAGTGCCATGTTTAGCTTTAAAGCCAAACTGTTATCTGTGAGTTAACAAACTCATGTATTCTATCCAGCAAACCTTCTATTTCTACATTTCGACTTTTGACAATATTCGGCTAAAGCTATGGGCCTGTAATTATTTAGACTGCCACTTTACCAGCTTTGTCCTAAATAAACCGGCACTAACAGGACAGACAACATTGAGTCTGGTAACATGCCACGAATCATAAAGCCAGTAACACAAATAGCTTTAAGAGAGGTGCTATCCTCATAGTCGCATACTTAAGATTTCAGCAGAGATATGATCCAAGCACGCTTGCTTTTGTTGTTGGAACAGCTTGTTCAATGCAGGATACACCTCATGTGACATAATCACCATCGAGTCATTTACTCTCAATATTGTCCACCCTATACAAGTCAACCTTGGGCACAGTTGAATAAAGTGCTGTAATGTTGTCGCCAAACTCCGCGATATTTTAGGCCGTTCCCGGAGTTTCCATCTACAGTACATGGTAGAGAAGTTTTGCAACTGCCAAGAGCTCTCACTCTTCCGTCCAAAATCTGTAGCATTGTTACTCAGGCAGCTTCTTAGCTATGGAATCAGCCCTCATAGCTTATTCATTCGTAATATGCCTTACTGTTTTTGCTACCAAAGTGGATAACCTCACAATTTATCCGCATTAATCTTCATCTGCCATGCATCTGCCCACACTCCCCCAACCAGTCAAGTTCACCCTGCATTCTCATAGCATCCCCACACAGTTCACACTGCCACCCAGCATTTGTGTCATATGCAAATTTGCTAATGTTACTTCAATCCCTTCATCCAAATCATTGATGTACATTGTAAATAATCTGCGGTCGCACACCGGACCTTGCGGACCCTCACTAGTCCACTCAGTTACAGACTGCCTGCCATTCTGAAAGGGACCCCTTTTATCCCCACTTTTTGTTTCCTGTCTGCCAACCATTTCTTGATTCCATGTCTGCACTCTAAACCTCATTACCATGCGCCTCTAATTTGCCCACTAATCTCCTATGTAGGATCTTATCAAATGTTTACTGAAAGTCCAGTACACTACATCCACTGGCTCTCTCCTTCCACTGGCTCCTTCCCCCCTGTCATTTTCCTAGTTACATCTTCAAAAAATCTCAGAAGATTAGTCAAGCATATTTCCCCTTCCTAAATCAATGCTGACTTGGAACGATCCTGTTTTACAACTATCCAAAATTTTTTGGCAAATTCATTTTTTACAATTGACTCAAGCATCCTCACCACCATGTCAGGCTAACTGGGCTGTAATTCCCTGTTTTCCCTCCTCCCGCCTTTCCTAAAACGTAAGGATAAAACATTAGCTACCCCGTCCAATCCACATGAACTGATCCTGATCTATGGAAAATTGGAAAATTATCTCCAATGCATCACAATTTCTGGAGCCACTTCCTTAGGTACCCTGGGATGCAGACCAACAGGCTTGGGGATTTATCAGCCTTCAGTCCCATCGTCTATCCAACACTATTTCCTGCCTAATGTGGATTCCTTCAGTTTCCTCCTCTCCCTGTTCCGTCACCCCAGATCCTCTGGCCGCTAATATCATCAGGAAGATTGTTTGTGTCCTCGTTAGTGAAGACAGATCCAAAGTACTGTTCAACTCATCTGCCATTTTCCTTGTTCCACATAATAAATTCACCTTTTTTCGGTCTTCAAGCGTCCAAACTTTGGCCTTATCTATTGTTTTCCTATGCTTCACATACTTAAATTTAGCTTTAATATCCTGCTTTATATTCTTGGCTAGCTTACCTTCGTACCTCATCGTTTTCTTCTCCCAGGTAATTGTATTCTTGTATTGTCGTTCTAGTATCATCTATTGTTTCCTTAAACGTTATACCCAATCCTCTTGCTTTTCCCGCTCATCTTGCTACGATGTACGCCTTCGCTTTAATTTTTATACTCTCACTGACTTCCCAGTCCAGCCATGGTCGTCCTTTCGTTCGGCCCCTTGGAATCTTTACTTCCTCCTAGAAAAATGAACTGAGCCTGCACCTTCTGTATTATTCCTGGAAAAACACCTGCCATTATGTTCCACGTCATCCCTGCTAGTGTATCTGTCCAATCAACTTTGGCCAGCTCCTCCCTCATGGGCCCATAGTCCCCTTTATTCAACTGCAAAACACTGGCACCTCCGAAGCTATCACTTCTTCCCTCTCCAATTGTAGAATAAACCTAACCATGTTATGGGCCACTGCGTCCTAATGGATCATTAAACTTCGAGTCCTTTATCAAATCCGGTTCATTACATAACACGAAATCCAGAATTGCCTTCTCCCTGTTAGGCCCAATACAAGCTGTTCAAATAATGCATCACTAAGGCACGCTACAAATTCCCGTTCGGGGGGGGGTCCAGAACCAACCTGATTTTTCCAGTCCCTAGCTGCATGTTGTAACTCCCATAACGAACCACAGATTACTTTTACTTCTTGCCAATTTTAACTCCTGATTCAACTTGCGCCTATGTCCAGGCTACTGTTTG
This sequence comes from Okamejei kenojei, assembly GCA_035221665.1. NCBI lineage: Eukaryota > Metazoa > Chordata > Chondrichthyes > Rajiformes > Rajidae > Okamejei > Okamejei kenojei. The sequence goes on from JAVHYY010000154.1 coordinate 460,429, forward strand.
GGGGGCTGTAATTATCCCATTAGGGTATTTTTACCCTTACAATTCCCTCATCCATACAGACTCTACATCTCCTGTTTGATGTCACCCCCCTTGTAAGGGTCTGAATTTCATTCCTAACCAACAGGGTCAACCCCACCCCCTTCAGTCATTTCGATAGGATGTATACCCTTGAATACTTCAAGGTCCCAACCTTGCCCTCTTACAGCCATGTCTCAGTAACTGAGTTCGATGATCAGCCATGATCATAATTGACTGACTGGCGGTGGCAGGCTCGAAGGGCCGAATGGCCGACTCCTGCACTTATTCTATGTTTCAATGTTTCTAACAATGGGCAATTATGGGCTAATTTATTATTATTGTTGCCTTCCCTGCCTTGTTCTGCCTACTACTCTTGCTTCCAGAGGCCTCGCCCTACTTTTCGACTGAAGAATGACCCTGACCAGACACGTTATCATATATCCTTTTCCTCCAGAGATTACTGCCTGCTGTTCATTTTGCCGATTTAAACCGGCGACAGTAAAAGCTGCATAATGTTTCCCTGATAAATAGCCACACAAATTGTGTGGCTGGTGGAAGGTTAACTTTGTACCTACCCATTTCTCCCCTTCTCTCGCAATCTGGGAAGAAAACAGAAATAATCTGTCCAAACAGAATATCATGATGATATCTTGTTCAAAAACTCTAATCATCGCTCGTGCATTTTAATGACAAGCCACTTGTTAAAAAATTAAGTGATAATACAAAACCCTCCTCCTCAGCTTCCCATATGTCAACTCCTGCCAACATTTATCATGCAGCATCCCCCTCAACGCGGGGACATGTTCCGTCGCGGATTCCGTGAAATGATAATCTGAGCGGAATTAATTCTGTGTGATGGGGAAAATTGTGAACCATATTTCTCGCCCTTTAGTGACACAAATCGCAACGAACTGTCCCTTGTAAACGACTATGTGTTTATTTGAATGCAACAGCCTCCATAGTGCAAATGCTTGAATTCAGTAGTAAAGTTTTACCTTCTCTCGCTGTTGTCCCATTGAAAGTATATTGCATGTCCCCATCAATATATTTGCTGAATGTCAGCGATCAACGCTACAAAGCCTCACTTGTGGATTTTAAAAACTTGCTGATCTCTCGTGAAACCGAATTCAGAAGTTCTTTCCAAGCTAAATAAGTGAAAATTGGTTGTCTGGTGTGAGTGACTTTATACTAGCGCGCACCCACAGCTGGGTCAGCGTTATGGCACCTTTAATAACAGCTGCTGGAGGATTGCCGATTCCAACAGTCATTCTGTCGGTTATGGTGAAGTGACGGAGAGGGTCGGAGGTAATCCCTTCCCTTAGCGGCAGTGGTGGGGTGTGGGAAAGACTTACATCATTTGTCATGGAGTTCACGTCGGGTTCGACCAGAAGGGCGGGTCGCAGAGAATTAGTCAGCACACAGAGTCTCGCTTTGGGTGCGGATAGGTGAGGCACATTTTCCCGTGAGAGGAGAATATTATGAGAGAAAGGAGCACGGAGGGACCTGCAGCTTCAGCGGTCCCGAGATGCTTACGTGAGGTCGCGGGTCCCCAGATGCTGCACGATCTATAAGACGTGTGCATGCAACCGTTTTATCTTTTTCTCATCTGGAGAAATGGCTCCTCGCGGATGACGGCTCTCCTTTGTTAAAGATCCAGAGAAGATCATGCTTTTAGTTCGGTCATTTTTTTGGTCTCTGTTCTCCTCAGATGGATTCAGCGGGGAGACAAGCTGGTCCAGTGGGAGGCTCTACTGACTGCAGATAGAGAGTTGTTTGAACGCCTTGATGACCACTTTTTCATTGGAGGAGTTGCCTACATTGGAGGAGTGCAAATCCCACCTGTTTTGGCTGACGGTAGAGTTTTCTGGGATGTCCTGGGGGGTGACCACATGAAGGTCTTGGGGTGTGGGGGGTGGGGGGGGGGAGTGGAAGCCTGGCGACCGGTGATCTATGGAGAGAAGGAATAGATGACGTTTCGGGTCGAGGCCCTTCTGCAGACTGATGTGGGGGTGGGGGGCGGATGAAAAATGGGAGAGGCGGAGACCAGTGGCTATGGGAGAGCTGGGAAGGTTGGAGATGTAACTTAGAAAGCAAGGACTAACCTGAAATTGGATAAGTCAATGTTCATACCCGCAGGGTGTAAACTACCCAAGCGAAATATGATGGTGCCAATTTGCGGTTGGGCCGCACTGTGTTCTGGGCCTCCTCCATGGCCAGAATGAGTTAATGTAGGTTAAGGGCAGTTTCCATCATGGTCCAGTGGTCCGGATCGATTTTCGTTCAGCGAAGGGGGAGATTTTATTTTCTCCAGTGCGGAACTGAGCAGCTGCCAACTTCTGCACATTGTGCACCTGCCACCAGCACATAAATAGTGGGCAGTCCATCAGTCTTTATACTAGTACGGTCTGCTGCTGCTTCGTAAAGTAATACTGATACAAATTGGCAACAGTACATGAATGAGATTTTAAAACAGTTTTAGTCTGTGCTTGTTTGTGTTGCGCTCGTGTTATGAAAAATTGTGAGAATAATAATCGGCGGCTGATGCGGCAGCAGTTTACCTCGCACTGAGTCTACCAGATATTAAAGCCAGGGCCGATTTTCATTTCAGCTGAAATTCCGCCTATTATCCCCAGATATATATCGTTACATTCACCTCGCCCAACCCCCCCCCCCCCTCTCTCTCTCTCTCTCTCTCTCTCTCTCTCTCTCTCCCCGTCTCTCTCTCTCATTCTCTCTCCTCTCTCTCTCTCTCTCACTCTCTCTCTCTATCTCTCTGTCTCTCTGTCCTCTCTCTGCCTCCGCTCCCTCTCCCTCTCTCCCTCCCCCCCTCTCTCTCCCCCCTCTCCTCTCTCTCGATCTCTCGCGCATCCTCTCTCTCTCTCTCTCTCTCAGGCACTCTTCTCTCTCTCTCCCTCCCTCCCTCTCCATCTCCCACCTCTCCCCCACCTCTCCCTCTCGCACCCACTCCCTCTCTCTCTCCCTCACTCTCTCTGTCTTCCAGAATAATTTTTGCTTCTGTAATTTATCTTTGTAATATTTTCTATTTTTTCCTTCCCCACGCAACGGCGTCTAATCAATCCACACTAGACTGGGTTCTCGGATTGCGCCGCAGATGTTTTGCTGTGCTGTGTGTCTGTATGCCGCCACGCTGAGGTTTGGTACAGCTATCTTCACTGCGCGGTGTCACTGTGCGATGCGCGACTCATCCCACAGTAATAAACAGCCTGGTCGCTCGGCAGTACTTCAGATAGCGTTAACCGACTGATTTTTCTGGCCAGGATCGATAGAACCGGCGGGTAGTAATACGACCTTCGGCAGCCTCTTCCTTATCTGGCTTTCCTGAAGTGTGTCTTTGATCCAGTAGAATTCCAGAGATTGCCCTGGGAACTGTCGGTACCAGTGTATTGTGTACGAGCAAATTCCGGAATATACGCAGTTAAGAGTGACAATGTGTCACCAGAAAAGAGAGGTTAGTTTAGGTGGACTCTGGGATCCCGCGGAAATGGAATCTGTAGAAAATAGTAGAATTGTTATTGTTTTAACATTGACTGTTGGAGACTGTACATGCGCAGAAGGGGGTTACCGTCTCCAGTAGTTTCATCACATTTTGAAAAATGTATGGAAAACACTTATTTATGAATCTTGTTATTGTTTCCTACCACGAGTTGAGTTTAATTTTCGTTTAGGTTTAGTTTACTTTTAGTTCCTTTAGCTTACTTTAGTTCAGTTTAGTTTAGTTTAATTTAGGGACACCCGAGCGGAAACGGGCCCTTCGGCCACCTTCCGCACCGCCCTGCAATCCCGGCACATTAACACTACCCACACACACGATGAAATTAACATTTTTGGAAAGCAATTACCCTTTTTAAAACTGTCCGTATTTGGAGTGTGGGAAGAAACCCTAGATCTCAGAGAAAACCCACGCAGATTATGGGCAGAACACACAAACTCCGTAGAGACATCACCCGGAGTCGGGATCGAACTCGGGTCTCAGGTGCTAACAGCGCTTGTCGGGCAGCAGGTCTACCCGTTGCGCACCGTGGTGAAATTCGCTGACGAATATATTTCGCGAGGTCAAACTCTGATATATGAAAGGGAAATTGGGAAAACATCCCACGCTGTGTGAACCGCCACAGCGGCACGAATAATACTGGAGCTGATCAGAGAGTAGGGATCCGGTGAATGAACCAAATTACCTTACCCGCTTCTCTAACATTTTTTAATTGGTTCTTCGCGTTAAAACAATATAACTAGTCATTTTCCTCAGAGCTTGACTGAAATGTATCCCTTCCTAGGTATGGTTAAGGTTCAACAGTGATGTATTGGCATTTAAGGCATAAGGTAAAAAGGCCATGTGATAGGAGTATAATTAGGCCATTCGACCCATTAAGCCTACTCCGCTATTCAATGATGGCTGAACTATCTCACCTTGCGAACCCAATTCTCCTGCTTTCTCCACAATAACAATAACGTCTGACGCCTCGATTAATCAAAAATCTATCTTCGCTTGCCTAATTTCCCCCCTGACTTGGCCTGCACAGCCTTCTGTGCTTAACAAATTGAAGGTCATCTTTTGAGTGCAATTTGCTCAACCCGAGATAAATGCTTTGCGCTCTATGTATTAAAGAGTTGTTTTTTCTTCATTGGGCCTCGCCCTTCTACGTTTTACTTTCATTTAATTCAAGAACAGTTTTTAGTTTTCATCATTGGTCGCCCCGCTTTTTGCTGCTTGCGGTTCATATTTTCCCCTGTCGAGATCAGTTTTCAAGCGTTCTGGCAGCTGTCGTTTAATTTCAGTTTGTGAAATTTTTACAGTGGGTCCAGCTTCACTCACAGGCCACCTACTCTCCTGCCGACCTCCCTCTGTTTCCTGGAAATAAGAAATATATTGTTTCCACTGGCTTTCACATGCAGGGGGCGTGGATCAATTCCATGATTGTATGGGAAAGTTTATAAGCCCGTTTAATGATAAGGTGGTTCGCAAGATCAATAGTTGTAAGATTTTAGAGACCATTAGCAAAATGAGGTTCCAGTTACATTGAAGCACATAATAAAATCGGCGAAGTCAGCAGGGGGGGGGGGGGGGGGGGGTGGGGGCTCTTGCCTGACACATCTGTTGATATTCTTTGTGAACGTAGCAAGCAGGATGGTGAAAGGAAAGTCAGAAATACTGCTTCCTTAAATTTTCTGATGCATATTAAACGGTGTAGGACGCGAAGCGGGTAATAAGAATGGAGTATTGGTGTTAGAGTTAAGCATACAGTGTGGATAGAGGATAGGCTGTCCGTATCAGGTCAAAATATTGGAATAACGGTGATCGTTTCTGCTTGCTGCCTTTGACTAGTGGGTCAATGTTGGGTCCACTACTTTTCCCGTTGTATTTTTACGATCTGGATGATGGAATTGATGGCAGATGGAATACTACACAGCACACTATACGGGCATGCACTTTGGCGGATGGAATAACGATGTCGACTATTTTCTAAATCAGGAGAGGATCCAGAAATTGAGGTGCTAAGAGATTTGGGAATGTTGGTGCGGGAATTCCAAAATGTGAATTTGCAGAGTGAATCGTCGTTGAGGGATACGAGTTAAATTTTAGCATTCATTTCGAGATGACTAGAATATGAAAACAGGGATCTAATGTAAATAGTAGATTTTTTTAGGCACTGATTTCATCACATTTGGAATATCGCGAGCAGTTTTGTGTCCCGTATCTGAAGAAGGATATGGTGGCTTTGGAGATTGCCAAACGGAGGTTTTCGCGAATTATTTGGGGGATCATTCGGTCGCGCATAATATGTGTTTGCTAACTCCAAGCCTACACACGCTGGACGAGAAGGATAAGTTCTGATTAATCTGATCACTCTGTTTGACATTTGAGCAGCATTGTCATCGCCATTTCGTCCTCACGCTCCAAACTCGGATACTTTCCCAATTTTCTCTGAATTGACCCTTGCTACATATCGCAGTCTTCACCCAAGCTCTTTTCGTTTTCTGTACACCCACTACCCTCCGTGTGAAAACGTTACCCCTCACATCCTATTAAATCTTCCCCTTAAGCTTAAACCTGTGTTCTCCGGTCCTCGACTCACCTACTCTGCACAAGAGATTCTGCGTGTCTACCCGATCTATTATTTCCATGATTTTATACACTTCCACACTTCCACCCCATTCCTCTCATAACATAAGATACAAAAACTAACTCAATAATTTAATGGCCACAATCCTAGAGCAACAATACAAACAAATCCTTTGTATAACCAGAGACAATTATGAAAAGTTTATGAACACAAAGTGCTGCAGTAACTTGCCGACCAAGAGGGTGAATTCACATAGCGTTTTGGAGCAAGCCGGCGGTTGGGTGGTAACATTAACTGCGCGGGTCAGGCTGCATTTCAGGAGAACATTGATAGCTGACATTTGGTATCAAGACTTCAGATTCCGATTTCAGCGTCCGCATTTCGTTGTGTCTGCATATAAATTCATAACTGTGGTTAGCACTCTGTGGTGTTCCCGAGCCTGATGGTTTTGGGGAAGTAGCTATTCTTGAACCTGATTAACGTTGTGCTCCCGGGGAGCCTCACATATCATCTCCTTGGACTCGCACGTACCGTAACATCTGGACCAAGTTGCTGGAACCCTTTATGAATAGAATCTGTTTCAATTGGAAAGCAATTGAAGCCTCGAGATCTAATATTACAGGGAACTGAATATTTCTAAGAACAGCCGTGGATAAGAGAGGTTTTGGGTACTTACCGGCTGTGACAGTCACCGTAGTCCCCGTCCCCTCTTGATGGTAAGTGGCCCATGAAGCCACAGTGCCCCGTCTCTCGATGCTCGCAATACAAGAACAGTTTTCACCTCGATTTACCCGGCAACCACGAGACTCGCTGTCCAATTATTCCAGGAGTTTCAGACCAACCAGTAACTGTCCTTGCTCCCCAACCCTCGCTGCGTTCCCGCTAAGAAACAGAGCTAAGAGCAGAGTGATCCCGCACGCAGGCTGGTGTGCTTTGACAAACACGGAACCAGTTATTAAGGAATGCTAACGGAATGTGGTAATCCCTATGCAATTTAACTGGACTACAGCGTCACGAACAACAATCGTTTGATTTTGTTTCCGGAACCCAAGAACATAAATGTTGAATGGGGTGAGTTTTTATTCGACTCTCCTACACTGTGGATATCCCATTGTCACACGTTGTTCCACGTCACTTTCAAATCCCCTGGCGCCCGACGAGTCGGGCGGGCAGGAGATTAACGTTCAGCGAATGCATTTTTCAGATTGCATTTTCTGTAACTGGATCCCGTCTGGAGTTGTGCATCAGAAGAGTGGTCAGTCATTCTCGATGGCAGTTCGTTTACATCATTTTCGGTAAAGGGGGCGTTATCCAGCCGCACTCGCCAAATAGAGAAACCCCATTGTTTGAATCGCACGCATTTCATCCGGTACAACCTAGAATGCAGGGCAGGCGGGACAAAGCGGAACCGTGGGTTACCCGGTGGATTCACCTCACGTCTTCACGTTGCTACTAGAATCTGCCGTCAGAGTTTTTGTATTGCTGGAACCGCACTCCCATCACTGTGCTCTCTCCACCTGTACTCAGCTTGACAGATATAGGTGGCCGTGTCCTCAACTCTCAAACCACGAATTTTCAACGTAAAGGTCTTTTGCGCTTTATTGGTCGACACAACAACCCCTCCACCTGTTCTGATCCGCTGCCGTTCAGCACCGGGTTGTGCTTGCTTGAAGAAATATCCTACATTAAATTGGTAGCTGCCACTGGAACCTTCCTGGAATAGGCAGGTGATTGTGAGGGGTTGGCACTCTTTTCCAGTCACCGCATTCGGGCTCTGGGTCACTGACTGAGTGAAGGTGTCTGTGGATGAAACACAGGGAGAGGTGAGTGGGAATTCGAGGCGAACCACGGAAGAAGGATAAATCGCGGACAGTGTTTGAAATTCAGGTCGGAGTGGACTCGAGTTGTTTTATGTTAAACCCGCACTGTGTGGGAGTAGGGGACCGGTACTCACGGCGTAAGCACAGTGACAGTAGAAAAAAAAGTGGGATTCCCATCGCACGTTCTCCTGGAAAAAATGGTTTACGTGACGAGAGGCTGGAGCCCAGGTGCCCCCACAGACCCTGCACGTGTCCCGGAGAACTGAGCGGGAACCTCAGCTGGTCCGTTCGTTTCGTTACGGGCGGTGTTCTGGGAAGTTTTGAAAATCGATGTGCGAGGAGAGGGAGAGTTCGAGACGCGGATTGTTAAATCTGCTGATTTGTTTGGTGTGAAGCATCTGGTGTGGCTCTGACGTTTCTCTGACGTTCAGTAGACCATTTGAACCATTCAGGCAACTGAACATATGGGGGTAGTAGATAGACTGAAGGCAAAGTCCCTTCTCCAATCGGGCAGAAAATACAGAAGAATGAAAACTCACACCTCCAGATTTAGGGTACAGGTTCTTCCCTGCAGTTATCAGCTAACTGAACCATCCTAACACGGCTCGAGAGCAGTCCTACAATACTATCTACCTCATCATTGACCCTCGAACTATCCTTATCGGACTTTGTTGCCTTTATCTTGCACTAAACTTTATTCCCTTAACATGTATCTGTGAAGTGTACATTGCTTGATTGTTACCATGTATTGTTTCTCCGCTGACTGGTTAGTATGCAAAAAGCTTTTCTCTCTGTACCGTGTTATACGTGAAAATAAACTAAACTGCAACGGGTGGCGGAGGTGTTTTGTCAGCAGAGGCTGTCGTTCCATGTGCAACTCCGGAATAATGCAGGAAGGCCTGTGCAAGGCCTGTTTGTTTGTTGTTTGACGAGCGGCTGTACGGCCAAAGGTAGTGGGAATTGCCGCACGTGGCTTATAACATCGACGAAAGACCAATGCGAGGCCGCAGTCGGGCTGGGTACCGGTATCCCTCCGAATGCCAATGCGCTAGTAAAAGCGAACACACAGATTACAATTAATGCTGTCACCAGCAGGGATGGAGAAACACAGAAACGTAGAAAATGGGTGTACGTGTAAGTCATTCTCCCTTCGCCCCTGCACCGCCATTCAAAATGATAAAGGCATGTGGCACATGAGGTGGGGCAGCTCTGTTCGTGAGGGATGAAATGCACTCCCTTGCGTGCGATGACAGATGTACTGGCGATGTAAAGTCGCTGTGGATCTGATTGAGGAATTGTAAAGTTAAGACGACAATAGAAATTATCTGCAGGCCCCCGAACAGTGGCCTGGATACAAGGTGCAAGTTGCAGCAGGAGTTAACATTGGCTTGTAACAAATGTAATGCCACTGTCGTTAGGGTGTTTTCAAAATGCAGGTAGACTGGGGAAATCAGGTTGATTCTGGAACCCAAGAAAGCGATTTTGTAGAGTGCCTCTGAAATGGATTCGTAAAGCAACTTGTATTGGAAAGTACCACAGAGAAGGCAACTCTGGATTTAGTGCTGTCTAATAGACCAGATTTCGTAAGGGAACTCAAGGTAAAGGAATCGCTAGTAGGGAGCGACCATAATATGATAAGTATTAACCTGCAATTTGAGATGGAGAAGGTTGAATGAGAAGTGTCAGTGTTGCAGTTGAACAAAACGGACTATAACGAGATGGGAGAAGAGAGGGCCAAGGTCGATTGCAAAATGATTCTATCAGGAATGACGGAGGAACAGCAATGGCAGGAATTTCTGGGCATAATGCAGAATATGCAGGATCATTTCATTCCAAGGATGAAGAAAAAAAAATCTAAGGGGAGTAAGAGGCAACCGTGGATGACAATGGATGTTGGGAACGGTATACAAAGGAAAGAAAAGATGTATAACATGGCAAAGAGTGGTGCAAAGCCAGAGGTTTGGGAAAATGTCAAAGGCCATCAGAAGGTCACACAAAGGGCAATACGGGGTGAAAAGATGAAGTACGAAGGTAAACTCGCCAGGAATATAAAGGGCAGTAAAAGCTTATTTAGGTATGTTAAGAGAAAAAGATTAGTAAAGGAAAATGTCGGTCCCTTGTGACTGGTCGTTTCTGTTCCATTATGTGTATTGCATTCGGAAGAACGGGAAATGCACACCGTCCAGTAATTTGGCGCTGCATTTTTGGTATCGCTCTTAAGTTCTCATAGGGATAATTTCGCAGAGACTGATTTGAAGGTCGAACGAAAAACCTGCTCAACAAAACCGGATTAGAGATAAAAACAACTACACATGCAGCGATCTTGCCGTGAAAACGAAGAACTGGTTAACTCAGCCAGTCTTGCAGCATCTCTGGAGGACCAACGCAGTCGACGTATCGGTTTGGGATAATTCTTGCAATCAGAGTCCGAAGAAGGGAATCGAGCTGATACGTCGCCTAACTATGTCCTCCTGAGATATTGCCTGCGCCACTAAGATACTCCAGCACTTTTTCTTGACAGCTACTGTACGTACACCCGCCCGCTGTTCGGGAGAAAATACTAGCCCGTTATGTTGTTAGCCGTGTTTGTGAAGGGTGTTTGTAATTATATTTGCAGTGCTTCACTAAATCCCTTTCCTCGGTCTCATGTTCGGAAATGCATTCTCGAAAGCCCAATGGAAAACAGACCGCGTTAATCCACACCACGATTGACTCAATGCCCGGACGCAAAAGTTGCTCACGTCTCAGCAATAAAAACGACAGTGCGCATTTGAATTTACCGTTTTAAAAATGAAATCAAATATTTGATATTGGAAGAATCCCCTCTTAATTCTGATTTGATAGATGGCAATTTGGACTGTTAATTTCATTTTAGATACACTGTGTGACATGTTGAAAATGTTCTATATTTTACATCAACATCAAACGATTGGCATAATGTTGTGAAGATTAGTACAAAAGGCCATCCCACTAATTTTGGCAAACAGGATTTTAATCATTTGCAGATTAAATTCCTGTTTACCAAAATGGGATTGCTATTTGTACTAATATTTCCATCTTCATGACATTGCTTTCCACTTTTACGCTAATTTTGGTAATCAGGAATTTAATAATTTACTGATTGAACATCTACCTGGTAAACGTTTGACGGATGATTGTCCCAAATATTCATACGTTAAATAAATAGTCTCTACTGCTGGCGACACAGATTTAAATTACTCCGTCTGCTCCCTCCCACCAACGCATACACCACACAATTAATCAGTTTCTGCTTTCATTCTTTTCCAGTGAATCTGATGGCGATTGTGATCCCGTCCCGTGGCAAGTGCGGCCTTTCCAAGTGCATCACTTGTTACATGGTAGCCATGGCGACCGCGGACCTTCCTGTGATTTTCTGTGAAGTGATATTTCACCGGATTGCTGATATGTATTGGTGGCATGCTTCCTTGCCCTACACTCCGGTGTGCAAAATAACGATCTACCTGGCATCCGTCACGGTGAATTCTTCTGTATAGTTCACAGTCGCTTTCACCTTTGATCGCTTTGTTGCGATTTCTACTCAGAAAATGAAAACCAAATATTGCACCGAGAGATCCGCGTCGATTGTTATCCTGACAGTGATACCATTCGTCTGCCTTAAAAACCTACGCTTGCCCTTTGCATAAACTTCTTAGCCTGAAACTCGTAATTGGTCTACATTCATCCCGAATGGATGGTGTTCTCTTGGATCGAACAGTTGTTCACCCCGGTGATTCCATTCTGCCTGATTTTGTTGTTTAACGCGCTCACCGTCAGGCGTATTTCTGTTGCCAGTCGGGTCCGCAGGAGTCTCCGGGACATCAGGGGTGGGGAGAAAAAAAAAGACCAGGAGATGGTGAACAGCAGACGTTGGTTTGTTTTACTTCTAGCAATTTCTAGCTGCTTCATCCTTCTCTGGGTTGCACATTTTATTGCGGTTCGAAGTTTGAAACTCTTTGTGTAAAAGGCATGGAAAAACTCTGCAGAAGAATTGGAAAGGGCTGGATTGATGCTTCAGTTGCTGAGCTCCTGCACCAACACGGCCATTTACAGCGTGACACAGAGCAAGTTCAGAGAGGAGCTGTACCGTGTGCTAACATATCCGATCCGTTGCACTGGAAAAATAATTAAATCGGTAAAGTGATAGTTAGAATAATATAACACAAACGAGTGACCAGCTAAGCTTCAGGGTTTAAATGAAAATACAGCATTTAATGTGTGGACATTTTATGTCCATTCGCCCTGTCGGTTACGTCCAGCTGCTTAGGAGGTTCATGGGCTCAATAGATTCTCACCTCATGTACGTATTCCCAAGTGGCCCGTTCAATCATTCAACTGCTGTGTTTTCACGAATATGTATACATATGCCTGGAACATATTGTTTGCAAAATGAGTGAAGATTTTCAGTTGACTAGGAGCAACGTGTTGTATTGATGATTTCCATTCATCATTGAAAAAAAAACGTATCTTTGCTCATTGACGAGGTTTTCGGTTTAAAGAGAATCTGCTGTTTTATCAGCAGATGATCTAGATTGTGTAAAGTTCCAAACATATACCGTGCTTAAAATACCTTCTCTATGCGGAAAACCTCTATCGAAAGTAAACCTATAGGTTAGATGTGCCAGAAATACAAAATCATGAGAGGAATATATCGGGTTGATGCACAGAGTCTTATGCGCAGAGAATCGACTACCAGAGGACATTGGTTCAAGGAGAAGGGAAACATATTTAACAGGAATCCGCAGGGAACATTTTCACACAAAGGGTAGTTTGTGTATGGAACAAGCTGCCACATGAGGTAGTCGATGCTGTCTCTATCCCATCGTTTAAGAAACAGTGAGACAGGTACATGGATAAGAGAGATATGGAGGGATATGGACGCGATCAGGCAAGTGGGACTATTGTAGATGGGAGATTGTTGGCCGGTGTGGCGATTGGGGCCGAAGGTCCTGATACCACACTGTATCACTTCTGTGACTCTGTGATTCTATGCTCCTATCTACGGTAACAAATCATTTTCCGCATTTTCCTTTATGTTCTCCCGGTGGGCAAACATTTTAACACCTATTCCCATTCCCATATAAACCCTTCTGTCGTTGTCCTCCTCAACTGTTAGAGCGAGGCCACGCAAAAAATGTAGGAGCAGCATCTCGTATGCCGCATGTCTCTCTTTCTCTCACTCTCCCCCCAACCTAGTCATCATACTAGTTGTACTGCTCTCATCTTTGTAGTTGTTTGTTACCACTTATTCCCCAGCCAACAATGGGCGATTATGGGCTCCTTCATTTCTTAGACACGTGTTTCCTTCCCTGCCTCGTTCTGGCCTACTCTTGCATCCAGTGGCCTCGCCCTACTTTCAGACGGAAGAAGGATCCTGACCAGAATCGTCAACTGTCAATTTCCTGCAGAGATACTGCCTGCTGTTCATTTGCACCTAAGAGGCTGTAAGCCGCATAATGTATCCCTGATACTACAACGTTGGGGCTGGTGGAGGGTTAACTTTGTACCTACCTATTTGTCGTCTTCCCTCACAATCTGTGAAGAAAATGAAATATTCTGTCAATTATGAATTAAAATGAAGATATCTTGTTCTAAAAAAAATGCTCGTGCACTCTGTCGTTCATAAACCATTGGCTAATAAATTAAGTGATAATACACCCCTCCAGGTGTTCAAATGTCAACTCTGCCAATATTATCATCCAGCATCCCCTCACCGGGACATGTTTAGGCGCGGATTCCGTGAAATGTAAATGTGAGCGGAATTATTCTGTGTGATGGGGAAAACTGTGAACCATATTTCTCTCCATTCAGTGGCGATAATCGCAACGAAGACCATTGTCCCTCTTCCTACTCGTGTGGTTATTTGAATGCAGCAGCCTCCTTAGTCCAAATGGCTTGAATTCAGTTGCTAAAATCTTACCTACTCCGCTGTTGTCTCCATTGAAAGTATATTGCATGTCCCATAAATATATTGATGATTCTCCCGATCAACTCTACAAAGCCTTGTGGGATTTTTTAAAACTTGCTGATCTTTCGTGAAACAAATTTGGAAGTTTCTTGCCAGCTAAATAAAGGTGAACATTTGTTGTATGACTCTTTAATATTTTTCTTTCAGGTCCACCCTCATTCCAATGTGTTGAGTGGGGTGGTTCCCGTATCGATCGCATGTACATCTCCGGAGCTTTTGCCGCTCGTGTCTCGTGGCCTCTGTGCGGCCGGTGCCGTGCTACGACCACTGTCTGGTGCAAGTGGACTTCATCCTAGCGCGCACACAAGCTGGTCCGCGTTCTGGCACTTTAATAACCAGCTGCTGGAGTTTAGCCGATTACAGGTATCATTCAGTCGGTTTGGGGTGAAGTGAAGAGAGAGGCGGAGGGGTTTCCCTTCCCTTAGGCAGTGGTGGGACACGGGGAAGACTTACATCCTTTTGCCAGGAGTTCACGTCGGGTTCGTCGAGAAGGGGGGGGGGGGGGGGGCAGAGAATTACTCGACGCAGAGTCTCGCTTGGGTCGGATTGGTGAGGACTCCTGTGAGTGGGGAGAGTATCATGAGAGGAAGGAACCACGAAGGGATATGCAGCCAGAGCGGTCCCGAGATGCTTACGTGACGTCGCTGGTCCAGATGCTACACGAATTGGACCGTGCGTCACCTTTATTTTTCTCTCTGGAGAAAGGGCTGGGATTCCGCAAAGAGCTCATCTGTTAAAGATCCAGAGAAGGTCAGTGCTTTAGTTCGGTCTTTTTATGGGTCTCTGTTCTCCGCAGATGGATTCAGCGGGGAGGCGCAGCTGGTCTTGTGGGAGGGTCTACTGACTGTGGATAGTGAGTTGTTTGAATTCCTTGACGACCACTTTTCATTGGTGGAGTTGACTGTGGAGAGGCAAATCCCCAGCCGGCTTGGCTGAGGGTAGAGTTAACTGGGATGTCCTGGGGGGTGACTACATGAAGGTCCTGGGGAGGGGGGGGGGATTGGAGCCGGGCGACCGGTGATCTATGGAGAGAAGGAATAGGTCGTTTCGGGTCGAGACACTCTGCAGACTGATGTGGGGGTGGGGGGGTGGGGGGGGGTGGGGAGAAGAATGGAAGAGGCGGAGACAGTGGGCTATGGGGGTGCCTGGAAGGGTCGGAGGGAGGGAGAAAGCAAGGACTGCCTGAAATTGGAGATGTGAATGTTCATACCGCTGCGATGTAAACTACCCAAACGAAATCTGAGGTGCCAATTTGCGGTGGGCTTCACTGTATTCTGGGCCTCCTCCAAGGCTAGAACGAGTTACGTAGATTAAGGCACAATAATTAAGCCAATTTCCCTCATGGTCCAGTGGTCCGAATTCGGTTTCCGTTCAGGGAAGGTGGAGATTTTTTAAATCTAGTGCAGAACTGCGCAGGTCCCACCTTCTGCATATTGTGCACCCCACCAGCACATAAAATGTGGGCAGTCCATCAGTCTTTATACTGGTACGTCTGCTGCTTCTTCGTAAACTATACTGATACAAATTGGCAACAGTAGATGAATGAGATTTTTAAACAGTTTTAGCGTGTGTGTTTGTGTTGTGCTCGTGTGTATGAAGAATGGTGAGAATAAAAATCGGCGGCTGATGTTTTCTTGGCCACTGACGACTACTCAGATATATAAAGCCAGAGCTGATTTTCTACTTGAGCTGCATTTCCGCCTATTAACCCCAGACATATCGGTTACATTCCTCTCTCTCTCTCTCTCTCTCTCTCTCTCTCTCTCTCTCTCTCTCTCTCTCTCTCTCTCTCTCTCTCTCTCTCTCTCCCTCCCGTTCCCTCTCCCTCTCCCTCTCCCCCCCCCCCTCTCTCTCTCTCTCTCTCTCTCTCTCTCTCTCTCTCTCTCTCTCTCTCTCTCTCTCTCTCTCTTTCTCTCGCTCTCTCTCTCTCCTCCTCCCGCTCCCTTTACCTCTCCCTCTCCCTCTCTCCCCCCTCCCCTCTCCCTCACTCTCCCTGTCTTCCCAGAATAATTTTGCTTCTGTAATTTATCTTTGTAATCTTTCCATTTTTTTTGTAGCGTTGCTGGTTAGAGCGGAGATTAACGCAATAGAAAGGAATGGCATTAGCTTGGAGGATGTGGAATTGATATGGGAGGAGCTGCGAAACACTAAGGGGCAGAAAACGCTAGTGGGTGTTGTGTACAGGCCTCCTAACAGTAGTAGTGGAGTTGGGGATGGCATCAAACAAGAAACTAGAAATGCGTGCAACGAAGGTAAAACCGGTATAATGGGTGACTTCAATCTACATATAGATTGGGTGAATCAAATTGGCAGGGGTGCTGAGGAAGAGGATTTCTTGGAATGTATGCGGGATAGTTTTCTAAACCAACATGTGGAGGAACCAACGAGAGATTAGGCTATTCTAGACTGGATATCGAGTAATGAAGAAGGGTTAGTTAGCAGCCTTGTTGTACGTGGCCCCTTGGGCAAGAGTGACCATAATATGGTTGAGTTCTTCACTAGGATGGAGAATGACATTGTTAATTCAGAAACACGGGTCCTGACAAGGTAACTTTGAGGGTATGAGACGTGAATTGACCAAGATGGACTGGCAATTGATTCTTGAAGGGTTGACGGTGGATATGCAATGGAAGGCATTTAAAGACTGCATGGATGAACTACAACCATTGTTCATCCCAGTATGGCAAAAGAATAATTCAGGGAAGGTGGCGCATCCGTGGATGACGAGGTAAATCAGGGATAGTATCAAAGAAAAAGATGAAGCGTACACATTTGCCAGAAAAAGCAGCCTACCAGGGGACTGGGAGAAATTCAGAGACCAACAGAGGAGGACAAAGGGCTTAATTAGGAAACGGAAAATGGAGTATGAAAGTAAGCTGGCAGGAAACATAAAAACTGACTGCAAAAGGTTTTATCGATATGTGAAGCGCAAAAGATTAGTTAAAACAAATGTAGGTCCCTTGCAGTCAGAAACGGGTGAATTGATCATGGGGAACAAGGACATGGCAGACCAATTGAACAACTACTTTGGTTCTGTCTTCACTAAGGAAGACATAAATAATTTGCCGGAAATAGCAGGGGATCGCGGGTCAAATGAGATGGAGGAAATGAGTGAAATCCAGGTTAGCCGGAAAGGGGCGCGCTGTCTTCAGGGCCGATAGAACAGCGGAGGACTCCGGTAAGACCAAGGGCGGCGGACTGTGCATTTATGTGAATAACACATGGTGTACAGATGCTGTCAGGATTGGTAGTCACTGCTCTGCTGACCTGGAATACCTGATGATAAAGTGCAGGCCCTTCTATCTGCCCAGGGAATTTACATCGATTGTTATCACTGCAGTCTATGTACCATCGGACGCTAATGCCAGGCTAGCAATGGAGGAGCTGCAAGCTGCTATCAGCAGCCAACTAACTGCACACCCAGAGGGGGCTTTTATTGTTGCAGGTGATTTTAACCACTCCAACCTTAAAACTGTACTCCCCAGATTCCACCAACATGTTTCCTGCCCAACCGCACGAAACAAGACTCTGGACCTAGTATTCACCAATATTACTGAAGCATACAAAGCCCTCCCCCTCCCCCACCTGGGACAGTCTGACCAGCTCTCTCTGTTCCTGCTCCCCAAATACACACTTCTGATCAGACGTGTGAAACCTTCCGTGAGGACAGTGAAGGTCTGGCCTGAGGGGGCTGTCTCTGTCTTACAGGAACAGTTTCAGCAAACAGACTGGAGTCTGTTTGCCACCCAGGCCACCTTCAACTCCCAAGTGGACATCAACTCATACACCTCAACCGTTCTGGACTATATAAAATTCTGCACGGACAACGTCACTACCTACAAAGCGATAAAGACCTTTCCTAACGAGAAGCCGTGGATGAGCAGGGAGGTCAGACTCCTGCTGAAGACTCTCGACGCCGCTTTCAAATCTGGCGATGCTGCGGGATACAGCTCATCCAGGGCCAATCTGAAAAAGGGAATTAGGAATGCTAAACTCAATCACAAACGGCGGATCAAGGAGCATTTCCGAAATAACTCTGACCCCAGGCGCATGTGGCAAGGAATAAAATCCATTGCCGATTACCATAAAATTAACACCCCCCCCAGACAATGCCTCCCTTCCTGACGAGCTAAACAATTTCAACGCCCGCTTTGACCGGGACAATAAAACTCCAGCCATCAAAGTCGCTCCACCCCCGCATGAACAATCCCTCAGTCTCTCCACCTCTGCTGTACAAGATGCACTGAGCAAGGTGAATGAGCACAAAGCTGCCGGCGCCGATGGCATCCCCGGGCGGGTGCTCAGGGCATGTGCTGGACAACTATCCCTGGTCCTCACTGACATTTTCAATCTGTCACTGGCCCAGGGTGTCGTCCCCACTTGCCTCAAGACATCTACCATTGTGCCAGTGCCCAAACAATCAGCGACAGGGAGTCTCAACGATTTCTGGCCAGTGGCACTCACCCTGTCATCGCCAAGTGCTTCGAGCGGCTGATCCTGGCTGACCTCAAAGCCATCCTCCCCCCCACACTGGACCCCCATCAGATTGCCTACCGGACCGATAGGTCAACAGAGGACGCCATATCGGCGGCCCTACACTCTGCCCTGACCCACCTGGACAGCAATAACACCTACATCAGGCTGCTGTTCATCGACTTCAGTTCCGCCTTTAACACTGTCATACCCGCTAGCTTGATCACCAAACTCAGCGGTCTTGGCATCTCCACTTCCCTCTGCAATTGGACACTGGATTTCCTCACTAACAGACCTCAGTCTGTTAGGATCAACAACCTCACCTCCTCCACTATAACACTGAACACTGGCGTGCCACAGGGCTGTGTGCTCAGTCCTCTCCTCTATTCTCTCTTCACCCATGACTGCATCCCTAAGTTTAGCTCCAACGCCATCATAAAATTTGCCGACGACACCACGGTGGTAGGACTGATCAGCGACAACGACGAGTCAGCCTACAGGGAGGAGGTCCAGCACCTGACAACCTGGTGTGCCAATCACAACCTCGTCCTCAACTCCCAGAAGACGAAGGAAATCATTGTCGACTTCAGAAAAAACAGAGGGGGCA
This sequence comes from Okamejei kenojei, assembly GCA_035221665.1. Taxonomy (NCBI): domain Eukaryota; kingdom Metazoa; phylum Chordata; class Chondrichthyes; order Rajiformes; family Rajidae; genus Okamejei; species Okamejei kenojei. Next base: position 479,416 of record JAVHYY010000154.1, read on the forward strand.
GACACCCCTCCATCCATATAAACGGGACTGAGGTGGAGCGTGTCTCCCACTACAAATTCCTCGTGGTACACATCTCGGAGAATCTGTCCTGGTCCCTCAACACCTCCAAGCTGATCAAAAATGCGCAGCAGCGCCTTTACTTCTTGAGGAGGCTCAAAAAAGCCCAACTGTCCCCCCAGATCCTGACCAACTTTTACCGCTGTACCGTTGAAAGCATCCTGACCACCTGCTTCACGGTATGGTACAGCAGTTGCACCGTAGCAGACAGGAAGGCACTACAACGGGTGGTGAAAACCGCCCTGTACATCATCGGTGCCCCGCGCCCTGCCTTGGATGCCCTCCACCGAAAACGGTGTCTGAGACGGGCTGGGAAGATCATCAAGGACCCCTCCCACCCTAACCATGGACTGTTTGCCCTCCTACCATCGGGGAGGCGGTACAGGAGAGCCTCAGGTCCCGCACCAGCAGGATGAGGAGTAGCTTCTACAATAACACCATCGCACTGCTGAACACCCGCCGATAGATTCCCGCCGATAGATTCCCACATCTGTATTTATTTTTCTGTATTTATTTATCTGTACTTATCTAAACATTGCTATCACTACGTACTGACACTAAACTGCATTTCGTTGTACCCATGCCTGTATCTGTACAATGACATTAAATTTGAATTGAATTGAAGTGGTGTTAGGTACATTGAATGGATTAAAGGTCGATAAATCCCCAGGGCCAGATAGGCTGCATCCCAGGGTACTTAAGGAAGTAGCCCCAGAAATAACAGATGCCTTAGTGATAATTTTCTCAAAACTCTTTTTAAAAAGGGAGGGAGAGAGAAAACGGGGAATTACAGACCAGTTAGTCTAACATCGGTAGTGGGGAAACTGCTACAGTCAATTATTAAAGATGGGATAGCAGCGCTTTTGGAAAGTGGTGAAATCATTGGACAAAGTCAGCATGGATTTACGAAGGGTAAATCATGTCTGACGAATCTTATTGATTTTTTTGAGGATGTAACTAGTAGAGTGGATAAGGGAGAAGCAGTGAATGTGTTATATCTGGACTTTCAGAGGGCTTTCGACAAGGTCCCACACAACAGATTGGTTTACAAACTAACTGTCTGGCAGACAGGAAGCAAAGAGTAGGAGTGAACGGGTCCTTTTCAGAATGGCAGACAGTGAATAGTGGGGTGCCGCAAGGCTCAGTGGTGGGACCCCAGCTAGTTACAATATACATTAATGATTTGGACGAGGGAATTAAATGCAACATCTCGAAGTTTGCGGATGACACGAAGCTGGGGGGGCAGTGTTAGCTGTGAGGAGGATGCTAGGAGGCTGCAGGATGACTTCGATAGACTGGGTGAATGGGCAAATGCATGGCAGATGCAGTATAATGTGGATAAATGTGAGGTTATCCACTTTGGTGGCAAAACAGGAAGGTAGACTATTATTTGAATGGTGACCGATTAGGAAAAGGGGAGATGCAGCGAGACCTGGGTGTCATGGTACACCAGTCATTGAAAGTAGGCATGCAGGTGCAGCAGGCTGTTAAGAAAGCGAATGGTATGTTGGCATTCATAGCAAAAGGATTTGAGTACAAGAGCAGGGAGGTTCTACTGCAGTTGTACAGGGTCTTGGTGAGGCCACACCTGGAGTATTGCGTACAGTTTTGGTCTCCTAATCTGAGGAAAGACATTCTTGCCATAGAGGGAGTACAGAGAAGGTTCACCAGACTGATTCCTGGGATGGCACGTCTTCCATATGAGGAAAGACTGGATAGACTCGGCTTGTACTCGCTGGAATTTAGAAGATCGAGGGGTGATCTCATAGAGACTTACAAAATTCTTAAGGGGCTGGAAGATTGTTCCCGATGTTGAGGAAGTCCAGGACAAGGGGTCACAGGTTAAGGATAAGGGGGAAGTCTTTTAGGACCGAGATGAGAAAATCGTTTTTCACACAGAGAGTGGTGCATCTGTGGAATTCTCTGCCACAGAAGGTAGTTGAGGCCAGTTCGTTGGCCATATTTAAGAGGGCCCTTGTGGATGAAGGGATCAGGGGGTATGGAGGGAAGGCAGGTGCAGGATACTGAGGTGGATGATCAGCCATGATCATATTGAATGGCGGTACAGGCTCGAAGGGCCGAATGGCCTGCTCCTGCACCTAATTTCTATGTTTCTATGTTTCTACTTTCAATTATGCTGGTGGACAAACTGGGGGACTTGGGACTTCCGCACTCCACCTGCATGTGAATGAATAGCATCCTATCGGGTCGCAGCCAGAGAGTCAGAGTGGGCCATCACACATCCACGGCCCTCAGCCTCAGTGTCGGCTCTCCACAGGGCTGCGTGCTGAGCCCCCTGCTCTACACCATCTACACACATGACTGCACCCCCACCCACCACAGCAACACCATTGTCAAATTTTCGGATGACACTACGGTGGTGGGACTCATTTCCAGGGGCGACGAGTACTCCTATCGGGATGAGGTGGAACAGCTGACAGTGTGGTGCGGAGAAAATAACCTGCTCCTCAACACCTTAAAGACCAAGTAGATAATAATAGACTTCAGGAAGAACAAAAACTGACATGGTACCACTGATCATCAGAGGGGACTGTGTGGAGAGGGTGGCGGATTTCCGCTTCGTAAGAATCCATATTGAGGAGGACCTGACGTGGAGCGTGAACACTTCTGCGCTGCTGAAAAAGGTCCAGCAGAGACCGCACTTCCTGAGGGTGCTCGGGAAGAATAACATCACTCAGAGATTGCTGCTGTCCTTTTATCGGTGCTCCATTGAGAGCATCCTAACATACTGTATATACATGTTGTACACCAGCTGCACAGCGGTTCAGAGGAAAGCGCTCCAGAGGGCCATTGACAACGCCCACAGGATTGTCGGCAGCCCTCTCCCTACCTTGGAAGACTTACACAGTTCCCGCTGCATCAGAAAATCCCAGAATATTATAAAGGACATTTCCCACCCGGACGCTCCTTGTTGGAACTGTTGCCGTCAGGCAGACGGTACAGATCTACAAGGACAAGGACAAACAGACTTAAACACCGTTTTTACCCCACTGCTATAAAGGCACTAAATGTAGCTGCCAAGGAACGCAGGGACTAAGGGACTGTGGTTGGTACACTGTGAAATCGACAGAAGGATGTAGCGTTGGGTGGTTTATGCGTGCTATTTTCGTATTTATTTTAGTTGTTTATCTTTTTTAATATGTTACCTTGTATGTATCGTTAGCTTTTAGAAATGTTTGAATGGTGCACTGACTGGCTGACGTTTTTTTAAATTTCTTTGTACATGGTTCATGTTACAATGACAATAAATAAACTATTCTATTCTACTCTAATGTATTTTTGTAGTCTCTCTTTCTCTTCTTTCCCTCGCAACGTGCAATCAATCCATACGACACTGAGGTTCTCGGATAGCGCCGCAGATGTTCTGCAGAGCTGTGTGCCTGTATTCCGCCACGCTGAGGTTTTGGTACAGCTATCTCACTGCAATATGTCACTGTGCGATGCGCGGACTCATCCCACAGTAATACACAGCCTCGTCGCTCGGCAGTACTTCAGATAGCGTTAACTGACTGATTTTCTGGCCAGGATCGAGAGAACCAGTAATACGACCTTCGGCAGCCTCTTCCTTATCTTGCTTTCCTGAAGTGTGTCTTTGAAGCAGGAATTCCAGAGCCTGCCCTGCGAATTGCCGGTACCAGTGTACTGTGTACGAGCAGAATCCGGAATATACGCAGTTAAGAGTGACAGTGTCACCAGAAAGAGAGGATTGTTTAGGCGGACTCTGCGAACCCGCGGAAATTGAATCTGCAGAAAATAACATAATTGTTATGGTTTTAACATTGACTGTTGTAGACTGTGACATGCGCAGAAAGTGATTACCATCTCCGATAGTTCATCACATGTTTGCAAAATGTATGGAAACGTAATTTATGAATCTTGTAATTGTTCCTGCGACGTGTTGAGTCTTAATTTCGTTCAGTTTAGTTTACTTTAGTTCAGTTTAGTTCAGTTTAATTTAGGGACACAGCGCGGAACGGACCCTTCGACCCACCGTCCTCGCCGCCCTGCAATCCACGCACATTAACACTATCCCACACACACGATTTATAGAAAGCCAATTACCTTCAAAACTGTCCGAATTTGGAGTGTGGGAAGAAACCCTAGATCTCGGAGCTCCCGACTCCGGGTGATGTCGCTCCGGAGTCGGGATCGAACTCGGGTCTCAGGTGCTAACAGCGCTGTTGGGCAGCAGCTCTACCGTTGCGCCACTGTGGTGAAAATCACCAACGAATATTCGCGAGGTCAAAAGGGAAATTGGAAACATCCCACGCTGTAATAACAGTCAAAGCGAGCATGGAATAATAGTGGAGCTGATTCGCAGAATAGGGAACCGGTGAATGAGCCAAATTATCTTACTCGGTTCTGTAACATTTTGTAATTGTTTCTTCGCGTTAAAACAATAGAACTAGTCATTCTCCCCACAGCTTGACTGAAGTGTATCCCTTCCTAGATATGGTTAAGGTTCAACAGTAATGGGGTGGCATTTAATGCATAAGGTACGAAGGTCATGTGATAGGAGTATAATTGGGCCATTCGATCCATCAAGCCTACTCCGCCATTCAATGATGGCTGAACTATCTCATCTTGCGAACCCAATTCTCCTGCATTCTCCGCAATAACAATATCCTCTGATGCTTCGACTAATCATAAATCTATAAATCGCTGCATTATTTTCCCTCCTGACTTGGCCTCCACAGCCTTCTGTGTTTAACAACTGGAAGGTCATCTTTTAAGTGCAATTTACACAAACCGGGATAAATGCTTTGTATTAAGAGTTGTTTTTAGTTTCACTGGGCCACATCCTTCTGCGTTTTACTTTCATTTAATTGAAGAACAGTTTTAGTTTTCAATCTTGGTCGCCCGCTTTTTGTGTTTGCGGTTCATATCTTCCCCTCCCGAGAACCGTTTCAACAGTTCTGGCAGCTGTCGTTTGCTTTCAGTTTGTGGAATGTTTACAGTGGGTCCAGCTTCACTCGCAGCCCATCTACTCTCCTGCCAACCTCCCTCTGTTTCCTGGAAATAAGAAAGAGATTGTTTCCCAGGCTTTCACACGCAGCGGGCGTTGATCAATCCCATGGATAAACGTTTAAGCCTGTTGTAATAAGGCGGTTAGCATGACCTGAACGGTTTGTACGATTTTAGAGACCATTCGTAAAAATGAGGTTCCATTTACTTTGAAGCACGTGATAAAATCGGCGAAGTCAGCAAGGGGGGGCTCTTGCCCGACAAATTTGGTGAAAATCTTTGTGAACGTAACAAGCAGTTTGGAGAAAGGAAAGTCAGAAATGCTGCTTACTTAAATTTTCTGATGTATATTTAACGGGGCAGGACGCGAAACGGCTAATTAAGTTTGGAGTATTTTTGTTAGAGATAAGATATCAGTATGGATAGAGGATAGGCTGTCCGTTGCAGGGCCAAAATATTGGAATAAATGTGAAAATTTCCGCTTGCTGCCATTGACTAATGGGTGAATGTTGGGTCCACTACATTTCACGTTGTATGTTTACGATGAAGGTATTGATGGCTTTGCGGCTGATATCGCGGACGATGCAAAAAATAGGTGAAGGGGCAGGTAGTGTTGAGTAAGCATGGAGTCTGCAGAGTTACTTCAACAGGTTAGAAGAGGGGACAAATAAGTGGCAGAAGGAATACTACATAGCAGACTCTACGGGAATGCACTTTGGCGGAATAAATAACGATGTCGAGTTTTTTGTTCTAAATGGGGAAAGGATTCAGAATCTGTGGTGCAAAGCGACTTGGGAATGTTGGTGCGGAAATTCCAAAGCGTGAATCGTCGTTGAGGGTGACAAATTACATTTCAGCATTCATTTCCAGATGACTAGAATATATAAACAGGAATCTATGTAAATGGCAGATGTTTTTAGGCACTGATTGGATCACATTTGAAATATCGCGAGCCGTTTGCGATCCCGTATCTGAGGACGGATATGGTGGCTTTAGAGGTTGCCAAGCGGAGATTTACGAGAAGTATTTGAGGGATCATTCGGTCGCGCATAAGAAGTGTTTGCGAACTACAAGCCGACACACGCTGGACTTGAGAAGGATAAGTTCTGATCACTCTGATCACTCTGATTGACATTTGAGCAGCATTGACGTCAGCAATTCGGCCTCGCGCTCCAAACTCGGAAACGTTCCCCCTTTTCTCTGAATTGATCCTTGCCACATATCGCAGTCTTCTCCCACGCACTTTTCGTTTTCACTTCCAACGGCGGATTTCAATTTCTCTAACGGGCAAATGGTCTAACTCTGCTTCTGTGCCTTATGGTCTTTGTCGTTATTTTGGATGTGGGCACAGCTGTTAAGGCGAACAGTCATTACCTATTAGAATCAAAAGTAACGATTCCAGGGTGTTCAAATGTAATCTGTTCCGACAACGGAATAGTGACATTCTTAGTAGCAGATGCACACAGGCCTAGAAATGCAATATGCTTTATCAGATAAGAGAGTTATAGAGTCATGGAGCGATACAACGAGGAAACAGGCTCTTCAGCTCTCGTTGCCCTCACCGGCCAACATGTCACCGTTACGTTAGTGCCAACTGCCCGCGTGTGGTCCAAATCCATACAAATCTGTCCTGTCCATGTACTTGTCGAACTGATTCTTAAACAGGGGGATAGATTCAGCTTCAATTATGTACTCTGGCAACTTGTTCTGTACACCCACTACCCTCCGTGTGAAAACGTTACCCCTCAAATCCTACTAAATCTACCCCTTCAGCTTAAACCTGTGTCCTCCGGTCCTCGACTCACCTACTCTGCACATGAGACTCTGCGTATCTACCCGATCTATTCTTCCCATGATTTTATACACTTCCGTACGATCACCCCATTCCTCTATTAATGTATGATACAAAAACTAACTCAATAATTTAATTGCCACAATCCTAGAGCAACAAAAAAAACAAATCCTTTGTATAACCAGAGACAATTATGAAAAGTTTATGAACAAAAAGTGCTGTAGTAACTTGCCGACCAAGAGGGTGAATTCACATAGTGTTTTGGAGCAAGCCGGCGGTTTGGTGGTAACATTAACTGCGCGGGTCAGGCAGCATTTCAGGAGAACATTGATAGCCGACATTTGGTATCTAGACTTCGGATTCCGATATCAGCGTCCGCATTTCCTTGTGTCTGCATAGAAAGTCATAGCTGTGGTTAGCACTGTGTGGTGTTCCCGACCCTGATGATTTTGGGGAAGTAGCTATTCATGAACCTGATTAACTTTGTGCGCCCGGGGAGCCACACATATCATCTCCTTGGACTCGCGCGTACCGTAACATCTGGACCAAGTTGCTGGAACCCTTTATGAATAGAATCTGTTTCAATTGGAAAGCAATTGAAGCCTCGAGATGTAATATTAAAGGGAACTGAATATTTCTAAGAACAGCAGTGGATAAGAGAGGTTTTGGGTACTTACCGGCTGTGACAGTCACCGTAGTCCCCGTCCCCTCCTGATAGTAAGCCACAGCCACAGTGCCCCGTCTCTCGATGCTCGCTGTACAAGAACAGTTCTCACCCCCATTTGCCCGGCAACCACAAGACTCGCTGACCAATTATTCCAGGAGTTTCAGACCAACCAGTAACTGTCCTTGCTCCCCAATCCTCGCTGGATCGACCGGTTTCCGCTAAGAAACAGAGCTAAAAGCAGAGTGATCCCCACGCAGGCTGGTGTGCTTTGACAAACACGGAACCAATTATTAAGGAATGTTAAGGGAATGTGGTAATCCCTATGCAATTTAACTGGACTACAGCGTCACGAACAACACTCGATTGATTTTGGTTTCGGAACCCAAGAACATATATCTTGAATGGGGTAAGTTTTTATTCGACTCTCCTACACTGTGGATAATCCAGTCCCACACGTTGTTTCACGTCACTTTCAAATCCCCAGGCGCCCGACAAGTCGGGCGGGCAGGAGATTAACGTTCAGCGAATGTTGTTTTTCAGATTGCATTTTCTGTAACTAGATCCCGTCTGGAGTTGTGCATTAGAAGAGTGGTCAGTCATTCTCGATGGCAGTTCGTTTACACCATTTTCAGGAAAGGAGACATTATCCAGTCGCATTCGCCAAATAGAGAAACCCCATTGTTTGAATCGTACGCATTTCAACCGGTACAACCTAGAATGCAGGGCAGGCGGGACAAAGCGGGACGGTGGGTTACCCGGCGGATTCACCTCGCGTCTTCACGTTGTTACTGGAATCTCCCTTCAGGGTTTTTGTATTGCTGGAACCGCAGACCCATCACTGTGGTTTCTCCACCTGTATTCAGCTTGACAGATATAGGTGGCGATGTCGTCAACTGTCAAAGCACGGATTTTCAACGTAAAGGTCTTTTTCGCTTTATTGGTCGACACAACAACCCGTCCACCTGTTCTGATCCGCTGCCGTTCAGCACCGGGTTGTGCTAGCTTGAAGAAATGTCCTACATTAAATTCGTATCTGCCACTGGAACCTTCCTGGAAAAGGCAGGTGATTGTGAGGGGTTGGCACTCTTTTCCAGTCACCGCATTCGGGCTCTGGGTCACTGACTGACTGAAGGTGTCTGTGGATGAAACACAGGGAGAGGTTAGTGGGAATTCGAGGCGCACCACGGAAGAAGGAAAAATCGCGGACAGTGTTTGAAATTCAGGTTGGAGTGGACTCTCGTTGTTTTATGTTCAACCCGCACTGTGTGGGAGTAGGGGCCCGGTACTCACGGCGTAAGCACAGTGACAGTACAAAATACAGGAGGATTCCCATCGCGCGTTCTCCGCGAAAATAATGGTTTACGTGACGAGATGTTGGAGCTCAGGTTTCCCGACAGATCCTGCCCTGTCCCGGTGAACGAGCCGGAACCTTGGCTGGCCTTTTCGTTTCGCTGCAGGCGGTGTTCTGGGAATTTCTGAAAATGAATGTGCGAGGAGAGGAAAGTTTGAGAAGAGGATCGTTAAATCTGCTGATTTGTTTGGTGGCCTGGCATTTGATGTGAAGCATCTGACGTTTCTCTGACGTTCAGTAGACCATTTGAACCATTCAGGCAACTGAATATATGGGGGTAGTAGATATCATGAAGGCACAGTCCTCTCTGCAATCCGTCAGAAGATATAGAAGTGTGCAAACTCACACTTCCAGATTTAGGGACAGTTTATTACCTGCAGTTATCAGGCAACTGAACCATCCTAACACAACTCTAGAGCAGTTCTGCAATACTATCTACCTCATGAGGAAAAATCCTCCTCAACCAGAGAGTTATGAATTTGTGGAATTCTCTTCCACAGAAGACAGTGAAGGATAATTCACTGGATGCTTCAAGAAATAATGAGATTTATCTCTTGGGGCTAAAGGAATCAAGTGATACGGGAAGTAAACAGGAACGGGGTACTAATAATAGAGGATGATCCATAATCATATTGAATGGCGGTGCTGGCTCGAAGGGCCGAATGGCCAACTCCTGCATCGACGTTTCTGTGTCTTTGTTTTGAAATGGCTTACCCCTTATTCGTAGACTGTGATCCCCGGTTTCTGGACTCCCTCAATATCCGGAAGAAATGTCCTGCATCTAGCCGGTCCAATATTCCTGTTATTGAGGGAGTGAAGCGTAGGCTCACAAGCTTAATTCCCGGCATGGCGGGACGGTCACGTGCCGAAAGAATTGAGCGGCTGGGCTTGTATACTCTGGAATTTAGTTGGATGAGAGAGGATCTTATTGAAACATAAAAGATCATTAAGTGTTTGGACAAGAAATAGGCAGGAAACATGTTCCCGATGTTGGAGGAGTCCAGAACCAGTGGCACAATTTAAGAATAAGGGGTAAGCCGTTTAGAACGGGAATGAGGAAACACTTTTTCACATAGAGAGTTGTTTGTCTGTGGAATTGTCTGCCTCAGAGGGCGGTGGGGCCGGTTCTCTGGAAACTTTCAAGAGAGAGCTAGATAGGGTTCGTGAAGATAGCGGAGTCAGGGAATATGGGGAAAATGCAGGAACGGGGTTCTGATTGTGAGTGATCAGCCATGATCCCATTGAATGCCGGTGCAGGCTTGAAGGGCCGTCTGGGCTCCCACTGCACCTATTGTCTATTGTTTATTGTCTAATGCGTTAAGGCTGTTATGTTTCTATATAATCCCCTTTCATCGTAAATTCCAGTGAATACAAGCCCAGTCACCCCATTGCTTCATGATATGTCTTTTCCGGCATCCCGGAAATTAATTTGATAAACCTGCACTTCACTTCCTTTATAGCAAGAACTAGGAGACCAAAACTGCACACAATGTTCCAGTTGTAGTGTCACCAGGGCCTTGTGTAACTGCAGTAGGACCTCTTTGCTCCTCAACTTAAATCTTCTCGCAATGAAGGACAACATGCCATTAGCTTTCTTCACTGACTTCTGTACCTTCATGCATACTTTCAGTGAGTGATGAGCAAGGCCACCCAGGTCTCGTTGCACCTCCCTTTTTTACGAATCTGACACCATTCAGATAATAATCCGCCGTCTCGTTCTAGCCACCAAATAATCTCACATGTATTTAAATGATACAGCATCTGCCACTCCTGTGGCCGTAACTGAACTGCTGTCAAGAAGGTGTGCAGGTTAGGAATGTATTCCTTTGGAGCGCAGGAGGTTGATTAGGAATCGTGTCAGAGGATTCAGGTTTAAGGTGGGAGCAGTTCTTTCAGGAATGGCTGCTGGTCGCGATTGCAACACCCCAAAGATGCAGGAAAGGGAATGCCTCTTTTATTTATTTGATGAGGGTTAGTACGACAGCTTAATTATTTAGTCTATGTAAGCACTTTGGTTTCAACGCGAGTTGATTTAAACGTGCTATATAACTCGTTCGGTTAAGGAATGTTTTTTTTTTGGAATAGGGTTCAGAAAAAGGAACTGCGACAAGAAACAATGTGTGTTATTCGTCCCTGCCACTGTAAAACATTACAATAGGAGGAAGAGGTATTTCTACTGCCGATATGGGGTTTAAACTCATCGCAACCGCAAGGTTCCAAACGATCGCGTTCCGCAAAAACACACTTGCAAGATGATTTAAATGGCCATTAATTTACGGGAATTAAACACTAAATTCCTTCCATTTGGCCTATAAATTCTTGACAATGAGATTTAAAAATCATGTTATATTGCGAATTCTTGAGTGATTGTTATTTGGACACTTAGGCAATTTAAAAATGTTAATCTTTTCTTAAGAAATGGATAGATGTTTAGGTCTTGTAATTGAATTTTGTAATTTCAGGACATCCAAGTAAGATTGTTTCTTATTTGTTTCAGAATGCTTCAATCTATAATAACTGAACATTTCTTTCAGTTCTCTTAATTTGTAAGAAAGTTATGGGCTTTTGACTGTTCTCGAACACAGCTTTCCTATTAAGTCAATGGAAAAACAATAGGGAACAAGATGCACATTTCCGAGTATGAAAATGCTCATAACTTTTTTAATACTGAAGATATGAAAGTGAATTAGGTGTCACATTAAACTTCGTTTTATGCTTTATCTGATGGGATGAATTGCAGACTTGAATTTTTACATCTCAAAATTTTGTAACATTGCTACATGTTAGTGATTTGCTGCTGTACTCACTCTATACTCATGGCTGCGGAGCTGGTCATGGTGCGAACTCCGTCATCTCGTTCGCTGATGACACCACTGTTGTGGGAAGTATCACTGATGGGGACGAGTCAGAGTATAGACGTGAGATCGACCGACTGACCAAATTGTGCCAGCACAATAACCTGGCCCTCAACACCAGCAAAACAAAGGAACTGATTGAGGACTTTGTAAGAGATATGATGGAGACGCCCAGTCCCGTTTATATAAACGGGTCTATGGTGGAAAGGGTCAAGAGCTTTAAGTTCCTGGACATGCACATTTCTGAAGATATCGCCTTATCCGAGATGCAATTATTAAAACAAGCACATCAGCGACTCTACTTCCTGAGATGATTACGGAGAGTCGGCCTGTCAAGGAGGACTCTCTGTAACTTCTATAGGTGCAGACTAGAGAGCTTGCTGACCGGTTGCATCGTGGGTTGGTTCGGCAACTTGAGCGCCCAGGAGCGGAATTGACAACAAAAAGTGGTAAACACTGCCCAGTCCATCATCGGCTCTGATCTCCCTACCATCGAGGGCGTCTATCGCAGTCGCTGCTTCAAAAAGGCTGGCAGCATCAGCAAGGACCCATACCATCCTGGCCACACACTCATCTCCCCACTACCTTCAGGTAGAAGGAACAGGAGCCTGAAGACTGCAGCGTCCAGGCTCAGAAATAGCCGCTTCCCCACAGCCATCAGGCTATTAAACTCAACTGAAATAAATCTCTGAACACTAATAGACCATTATCTGTTTATTTGCACTTTATCTGCTTATTTATTGATGTGTGTATATATTTATATAATGCTATATGGACTCACTGATATGATATGTTCTGTATTCGTGCCTAATATATTCCGTTGTGCTGATGCAAAGCAAGGATTTAATTGTCCTATCTGGCACATATTACAATAAATTCTCTTGACTTGGCCATATTTGATAAATTCGACTGGTCTTCTCTCTTTTGTTGCTCTTTCCCACAAAACGCGACTTTTCGCAGATATCCGACACTGTGTGACCTGTGTGACCAGTGGATATGCTGAGGTACCTATCCTGCGTCGCGCTCTCTCCCTGTTATCGCTGTTTGGAAACGCGACTAGAACAGGTACAGCACTCGCCGGCAATTTCACTGCGCGTGCGATAGTTTGAGATTTGCAAAATCCATGGCTCACTGTGTGCTGTTGGAAATGTCGCCACAATGATTGTGATTTTGAATAATACATGGAAAACAATAGATGTTTGTTAAAACATGTGTAAGTAATGTCCTCAGGGGTGTAATTCGTCGCCTGTTTTCTCCGTTATTTTCTTGATAAATATGCCAGATATTGGTTTGTTTCTCTGACAACCGCTCAGCGGCTCCACCAGGCGTGATCGCCTGGACTTTCGCATTAAAATGCATGGCATTCCGATCGAGGAAAAAATAGGACTTGTGTATTATCCGATTCTGGCAGCAATCGGTTTACCTGGTAGGTAATTGTCGGCACATCTCATGGAACCAACAAAGACTGTTTGAAAAGCGCAGAGTATTAAAGGTTAAGAGAACATACCGAATAGTCCAGCAGGAGTTCGGGCGGCACGGTGGCGCAGCACTAGAGTAGTTATCTTACAGCGCTTGTCTGTACGGAGTATGTGCTTTCTCCCCGTTACCTTCAGGGTTTTCCCAGATATCTTCGGTTTCTTCCACACTCCATAAAAGTAAAATACATTGTCCCTTGTGCGCGTCAGCTTGTGTTAGTGTGCGCGCTGTATCCCTAAACTAAAACGAAACAAGGAATATACATCTTTGGAGCGAAGAAGCGCGTTGGTATATCTGATGTATTCCGCTCAGCGAAGCTGGCAGAAATGTAGCCTTCACGGCGTTTTACTAAAATAAATGCCCATACATGCACAGCTGCGAAGTGAAGGGCAACCTGGCCCTCGCTGTGAGTGGCAGTTTCTGTTCCACTGTTCGTTCTCATTCGGCAGAACGAGAAATACACCCGTCCAGTAATTTGGCACTGCATTTTGTGTATCGCTCTTAAATTCTCATAGCAATAATTTCTGTGGGACAGATTTGAAGGTCATACGAACAACCTGCTCCAGTGAAAACAAAGAACTAGTTAACTCAGTCAGTCTTACGGCATCCCTGGAGGACCGACGCAGTCGACGTATCGGTTTGGGATCAATCTTCCGATCGGATTCTGAAGAAGGGGCCCGAGATGATACATCGCCTATGTATGTCGTCCAGAGATATGGCTTGCGCCACTGAGATAGTCCAGCACTTGGTCTTGTCAGGTACAGTACGGAAGTCCGCCCGCTGTTCGGCAGAAAATACCTGCCTAAATGTTGTTAGCCGTGGTTGTGAAGGGTGTTTGTAATTATATTTGCAATGCTTCACTGAACCCATTTCCTTGGTCTCATGTTCGGAAATGCATTCTCCAAGGTCCAATGGAAAACAGACCCCGTTAATCCAGACCACGATTGACTCAATGCCCCGATGCAAAAGTTGCTCACGTCTCAGCAATACAAACGACACTGCGCATTTGAATTAACCGTTCTAAAAGTTAAATCAAATATTTGATATTGGAAGGATCCCCGGTAATTTGGATTGTTAATTTCATTTTTAGATACACTGACTGACCTCTTGAAAATGTTCAATATATTACATCAAAATCAAAGGATTTGCATAATGTTGTGAAGATTAGTACAAAAGGCAATCCCACCTATTTTGGTAAACAGGATTATAATCATTTGCAGATTACATTTCTGTTTACCAAAATTGGATTGCCTTTTATCCTACTATTTCCATCTTCATGTCCTTCTCTTTCCATCTTCATGTCTACATAAGGCGATTCCATTAATTTTGGTAGTCACGAATTTAATAATTTACGGATTGAACTTCTTTCTGGCAAACGAATGACGGATGATTGTCCCAAATATCAATTCGTTAAATAAATAGTATCTACTACTAGCGACACATGGTTAAATTACTCAGTCAGCTACCTCCCACCAGCCCGTACACCACACAATTAATTAATTTCAGTGAATGTAATGGCAATTTTGATCTTGCCCCGTGGCAAGTGCGGCCTTTCCAAGTGCATCACTCGTTACACGGTAGCCATGGCTTCCGCCGACCTCTCTGTGATTCTGTGAAGTGATATTTCACTGGGTTGCTGATCTGTATTGGTGGCATGCTTCCTTGCCCTACACTCCTGTCTGCAAAATAACGATCTTCCTGGCATCCGTCACGGTGAATTGTTCTGTATGATTCACAGTCGCTTTCACTTTTGATCGCTTTGTTGCGATCTCAACTCAGGGCATGAAAACTAAATATTGCACCGAGAGAACCGCGTCGATTGTTATCCTGACAGTGATCCCATTCGTCTGCATCAAAAACCTACCCTTGCCCTTTCCCTACGTTCCTTATCCCGGATTGGGTAGACCGCATGCCTGCCGCAAACTTGTCCATTTTTACTTGCGTCGGGAATGGATGGTGTTCTCTTGTATCGAACAGTTGTTCACCCAGGCGATACCATTCTGACTGATTTTGTTGTTTAACACGCTCACCGTCAGACGTATTTTCGTGGCCAGTCGAATCCGCAGGAATCTCCGAGACCTCAGCGGTGGGGTGGAAAAGAAAGACCAGGAGATATTGAACCGCAGACGGTCGGTCGTTTTACTTCTGGCAATCTCGAGCTGCTTCTTCCTCCTCTGGACCACACGTGTGGCACATTTTATAGCGTATCGAAGTTTGAAAGTGTTTATGCGCAAGGCCTGGACAGACTATGTGGGTGGATTGGAAAGGGTTGGATTTATGCTTCAGCTACTGAGCTCCTGCACCAACACGGCGATTTACACCGTGACATAGAGCTAGATCAGAGAGGAGCTGTTCCGTGTGCTAACTTATCCGGTCACTTGCACTGGAAAGATATTTAAATCGGTAAAGTGTAAGTTACAATAATATAACAACAACGAGTGACCAGCTGGCTTCATGCGTTGCTTTGCTGTAGGGTTTATGTGAAAAGATAGCATTTAATGTGTGGACATTTTATGTCCATTCGCCCTGTCGGGCACGCCTACCTGCTTAGTAGGTTCATGGGGTCAATTTAGTCGCACCTCTTGTATGTATCATCATGTGCCCCGCTCAATCATTCAACTCTGTGTTTTCATGCATATGTATACATATGCCTGGAACTTATTGTTTTCAAAACGAGCGAAGATTTTTAGTTGAATAGGTGCAACGGGTTGTATTTATGATTTCCTTTCATCATTGAAAACACGTATCATTGCACATTAACGAGGTTTTCGGTTTAAAGCGAATCTGCTGTTTTAGCAGCGGGTGATCTAGATTATGTAAAGTTCCATACAGATACCGTGCTTAACATACGTTCACTATGGGGAAAACTTATATCGATATTAGTGATC
Source organism: Okamejei kenojei (assembly GCA_035221665.1). Lineage (NCBI taxonomy): Eukaryota > Metazoa > Chordata > Chondrichthyes > Rajiformes > Rajidae > Okamejei > Okamejei kenojei. The sequence goes on from JAVHYY010000154.1 coordinate 495,488, forward strand.
TGGAGGAGGGAATTGAATGCAACATCTCCAAGTTTGCGGATGCCACGAAGCTGGGGAGGCAGTGTTAGATGTGAGGAGGATGCTAGGAGGCTGCATGGTGACTTGGATAGGTTGGGTGAGTGGGCAAATGCATGGCAGATGCAGTACAATGTGGATAAATGAGAGGTTATCCAGGTTGGTGGCAAAAACAGGAGGGTAGACTATTATCTGAATGGTGGCCGATTAGGAAAAGGGTAGATGCAACGAGGCCTGGGTGGCATTGTACACCAGTCATTGAAACTAAGCATGTAGTTGCAGCAGGATGTGAATAAAGCGAATGGTATGTTGGCATTCATAGCAAAAGGTTTTGAGTACAAAAGCAGCGAGGTTCTACTACAGTTGTACAGGGTCTTGGGGAGGGCCACACCTGGAGTATGCGTACGGTTTTGGTCTCTTAATCTGAGGAAATACATTCTTGCCATAGAGGGAGTACAGAGAAGGTTCACCAGACTGATTCCTGGGATGGCAAGAATTCCATATGAAGAAAGAGTGGATAGACTCGGCTTGTACTAGCTGGAATTTAGAAGGTTGAGGGGGGATCTTATAGAGACTTACACAAAACGTATGGACAGGTTAGATGCAGGAAGATTGTTCCCGATGTTGGGGAAATCCAGAACAAGGGGTCACAGTTTAAGGATAAGGTGGAAGTCTTTTAGGGCCGAGATGAGAAAATCATTTTTTACACAGAGCGTGGTGAATCTGTGGAACTCTCTGCCACAGAAGGTAGTTGCGGCCAGTTCATTGGCTATATTTAAGAGGCAGTTAGATGTGGTCCTCGTGATCAAAGGATCAGGGGCTATGGAGAGAAGGCACGTACAGGATACTGAGGTTGGATTGATCAGCCATGAACACATTAAATGGCGGTGCAGGCTCGAAGGGCTGAATGGCCTGCTCCTGCACCTATTTTCTATGATTCTATGATTCTATGAAAGTATTGCTATAGGTGAAGTGTGCCAGATGTAGGAATAGACCGGGTAGATACACAGAGTCTTTTGCCCAGCGAATCGACTACCAGAGGACATAGGTTTAGGGAGAAGGGAAACCTATTCAATAGCAATCCGTGCGGAAACATTTTCACACAAAGGGTAGTGGGTATGTGGAACAAGCTGTAACAGGAGGTAGTCGAGTCTGTGACTTTCCCATCGTTTAAGAAACAATTAGAAAATCTACTTCATGGATAATGAAGTCGATTTTCAAAGGCTACAGAGAAATTTGGGCCGTTTGGGAAAAGTGGGCTGAAAGATGGCAGATGGAGTTTAATGCTGTTAAGTGTGAAGTGCTACATCTTGGCAGGACAAATCAAAATAGGACGTACATGGTAAATGGTAGGGAATTGAGGAATGCTGTGGAACAGAGGGATCTAGGAATAACTGTGCATAGTTCCCTGAAGGTGGAATCGCATGTAGATAGGGTGGTAAAGAAAGCCTTTCGTGTGCTGGCCTTTATAAATCAGAGCATTGAATATAGGAGTAGGGAAGTAATGTTAAAATTGTACAAGGCATTGGTAAGACCAATTCTGGAGTACGGTGTACAATTTTGGTCGCCTAGTTATAGGAAGGATGTCAACAAAATAGAGAGTACAGAGAGATTTACTAGAATGTTGCCAGGGTTCCAGCAACTATGTTACAGAGAAAGGTTGAACAAGTTAGTCTTTATTCTTTGGAGAGCGCAGAAGTTAAGGGGGGACTTGATTGAGGTCTTAAATGATGAAAGGGATAGACAGAGTTAACGTGGATACGTTTTTCCCATTGAGGGTAGGGAAGATTCAAACAAGAGGGCATGATATGAGAATTAAGGGACAGAAGTTTCGGGGTAACGTGAGGGGGAACTTCTTTACTCAGAGGGTGGTGGCCGTGTGGAATGAGCTTCCAGCAGAAGTGGTGGAGGCAGGATCGATGTTAACATTTAAGAGTAAAGTGGATAGGTATATGGACGTGAAGGGAATGGTCTGAGTGCAGGTGGATGGGACTAGGGGAAAACAAATGGTCGGCACGGACTGGAAGGGTCAGAGAGGGCCTGTCTCCGTGCTGTAATTGTTATATGGTTATATAGTTATATAGTTAGACAGGTACATGGATAGGAGGCATTTGAAGGGATATGGACCAAATGCAGGCAAGTGGGACTAGACGATAGAGAATAGAGAATGGCTGCAGGAGTGGGCCATTCGACCCTTCGAGCCAGCACCACGATTCAATGTGCACAGGCAGTAATCCTGAAATCGTTACCCTTTTGGTCCTTCTCCTTAACTTTCCCCCCAACTCCCTAAATTCTCCCTTCAGGACCTCGTCACTTTTTCTGCCTATGTCATTGGTACCTATGTGTACCACAACATCAGGCTCCTCTCCCTCCCTTATCAGAATCTTTTGGACACGTTCTGACACATGCGAGACCCTGGCACCAGGGAGGCAAACTACCATCCGGGTCTCCCGACAGCGTCCACAGAATCGCCTATCCGACCCCCCAACTATAGAGTCCCCTATTACAATTGCCCTCCTCTTTTTGCTACCCTTCTGAGCATCAGGGCCGGTCTCCGTGCCGGAGGCCCGGCCGCTGTTGCTGCCCCCAGCTATGCTGTCCCCTCCAATCGTACTCAAACCCGAGTACCTATTTTCCAGGTGTACGGTCACAGGGGTACTCTCTAGCCCCTGTCTCTGCCCCTTACCCTTCCTAACTGTGAGCCACTTGTCTGCCTCCTGTGGTCTGGGAGTGCCTACCTCCCTGTAGCTCCTCTCTATGACCTCCTCACTCTCCCTGACCAGACGGAGGTCATCGAGCTGCTGCTCCAGGTTCCTAACACAGTCCTTTAGGAGCCCCATCTCGACACACCTGGCGCAGATGTGGACGTCTGGAGGGCTGTCAGATTCCCTGACCTCCCACATCTGACATCCAGAACAGTACACTGCCCTGGCCTTCATACTCCCCCCTTACACAGGATACAATATCAACACAATATAAAATCACTACAAACTGCTGAAATCTGACTGTAAATCAGCTGTTTCCCCTGGTCCACTTCCCACCAATCAGCTGCTTACCCTAGTCCACTTCCCACCAATCAGCGGCTTCCTGAAAAAAAAACCCTTCTCCAAATGGGACGTTATGGATTTCGGCAAGCCCCGCGCTTGATTTTAAAGCTTACTGGTCGGGTGTCGATCCTCCCCCTCCTTCACTTCCAACGGCTCCTGTGGGCCTCTGAAGAAAACAAGCCCCGCGCTTGATTTTAAAGCTTACCGGTCGGGTGTCGCTCCTTCCCCCTCCTTCACTTCTAACGGGTCCTGTGGGCCTCTGAAAAAACAAGCCCCGCGCTTGATTTTAAAGCTTACCGGTCGGGTGTCGCTCCTCCCCCTCCTTCACTCCCAACGGCTCCTGTGGGCTTCAGTGGGATAACCAGTGTCTCCACAACTGGGTTCGTAGCGTGAAGTGCTGACCTTATGTTTTGTCAAGGCCACAATAAGCACACTTTTAGAGTCATTTATCCTGCAAAAAGGATTTATACATGTGGTGTCTTAGGATAGCTTCTAAAGTACTGACTCCTGCAGCCACAAACATAATACTGGCACTACACCATCGTGGTTGCCTTAGCAATGTTCTCATGGCATCGTTATATGCAACCTTTAGTCTCTGCATACTTGTCTTTAAATAGTTCGACCACAGGTGCGCAGTGTAGAGGGGTGTGCACTATGCTCTAAATAGGGACATCTTCACCACATCTGCACACGCACCAAATTTAAGCAAGAGGATATTCGCCTGTATATACAGCATGCGTCGTTGCCTATAAATATCCTCATCATCTGTCATTTGTTCTGTAATAATATGCCCTAGATATTTTATCTTATTACAGACACTAAGATTGTTGTCAGACAATTTAAAATCGGGATATTTTAGGCTTTTATCCTCTTTGGTTCTACAGACCATAACAGCACTCTTACTAGCATTATATTTAATGTCATGTTCCAAACCATACACGGAACATGCAGTAAGGAGCTGCTGGAGACCAGCGCGAGATGGACTAAAGACCACAAGATCATCTGCATTCATAATAATGGTTCACTAAAATATTACCAATCACGCACCCAGTGTTACAGGCTTTGAATTGTTTAGACAAATCATCAATATATAGATTAAAAAAGGACTGGGGATAAAATTCCCCCTTGTCTAAGACCATTGCTAACCCCAAATGGGGCTGAGACCTTATTGCCCCATTTTATTTGCATAGTCTGGTGGGCCAGTATTCTCACAATGTATTTTAGGCACCTTTCTTTGACGCATTTTACCAAACAGCTTTCAGTGAGTAACACGGTCAAAGGCTTTGGGAGTATCAATAAAGCACATAAGGATTGAAGAGTTTTTGCCTCTATATTTGTTTACAATCTCCTTTAGGGCATATATGCATAAGTCAGTGCCATGTTTAGCTTTAAAGCTAAACTGGTTATCTGTGGAGTTAACAAAGTCATGTATTCTATCCAGCAGAACTCTTTCTAAGACTTTTGACAATATTCTGGCTAAAGCTATGGGCCTGTAATTATTTTGACTGCCTACTTTACCCGCTTTGTCCTTAATAACCGGCACTAACAGGACAGACAACATTGAGTATGGTAACATGCCACGAATCATAAAGCCAGTAAAACAAATAGCTAGGAGAGGAACTATCCTCATACTCGCACACTTAAGATGTTCAGCAGAGATATGATCCAAGCCACTTGCTTTGTTGTTGGACAGCTTGTTTATGGCATGATACACCTCATGTGACATAATCACAATCGAGTCATTACTCTCAATATTGCCCACCCTATACAAGTCACCTTGGACACAGTTGAATAAAGTACTATAATGATATTAGCCGTTCCGGAGATTCCATCTACAGTACATGGTAGAGATGTTTTGCAACTGCCAAGAGCTCTCACTTCCTTCCAAAAAATATGTAGCATTGTTACTTAGCAGATTCTTAGCCATGGAATCAGCCCTCATAGCTTGTTCATTGGTAATCTGCCTTACTGTTTTTGCTACCAAAGTGGATTAACCTCACATTTATCCGCGTTAAACTTCATCTGCCATCATCTGCCCACTCCCCCAACCTGTCCAAGTCACCCTTCATTCTCATAGCATCCTCCTCACAGTTCACACTGCCACCCAGCGTTGTGTCATCTGCAAATTTGCTAATGTTACTTTGAATCCCTTCATCCAAATCATTGATGTATATTGTAAATAACTGCGGTCGCAGCACCGAGCCTTGCGGTACCTCACTAGTCACTACCTGCCATTCTGAAAGGGACCCGTTAATCCCTACTTTTTTTTCCTGACTGCCAACCACTTCTTGATCCATGTCACCCTCAATACCATGCGCCCTAATTTTGCCCACTATTCTCCTATGTAGGATCTTATCAAATGTTTTCTGAAAGTACAGGTACACTACATCCACTGACTCTCCCTTGTCCATTTTCCTAGTTACATCTTCAAAAAATCCCAGAAGATTAGTCAAGCATGATTTCCCCTTCGTAAATCCATGCTGACTCGGACCGATCCTGTTACAATTATCCAAATGTTTGGCAAATTCATCTTTTACAATTGACTCCAGCATCCTCACCACCACCGATGTCAGTCTAACTGGGCTGTAATTCACTGTTTTCCCTCTCCCGCCTTTCTTAATACGTAGGATAACATTAGCTACCCTCCAATCTACATGAACTGATCCTGAGTCTAGAGAACATTGGAAAATTATCAATGCATCCACAATTTCTGGAGCCACTTTCTTAAGTACCCTGGGATGCAGACCATCAGGCTTGGGGATTTATAAGCCTTCAGTCCCATCGGTCTATCCAACACTATTTACTGCCTAATGTGGATTTCCTTCAGTTCCTCCGTCACCCTAGATCCTCTGGCCACTACTATATCAGGAAGATTGTTTGTGTCCTCGTTAGTGAAGACAGATCCAAAGTACCTGTTCAACACATCTGTTATTTCCTTGTTCCACATAATAAATTCGCCTTTTTCGGTCTTCAAGCGTCCAACTTTGGCCTTAAATATTTTTTTCCTCTTCACATACCTAAAGAAGCTTTTAATATCCTGCTTTATATTCTTGGCTTGCTTACCTTCGTACCTCATCGTTTCTTCTGGTATTGTATTTCTAGTTATCTTCTGTTGTTCCTTAAACTTTACCTAATCCTCTTGCTTCCCGCTCATCTTTGCGACGATGTACGCCTTCGCTTTAATTTTTATACTGTCACTGACTTCCCTTGTCAGCCATGGTCGTCCTTTTCTCCCCTTGGAATCTTTCTTCCTCCTACGAATGAACTAAGCCTGCACCTTCTGTATTATTCCTAGAAACACCTGCCATTTATGTTCCACTGTCATCCCTGCTAGTGTATCTTTCCAATCAACTTTGGCCAGCTCCTTCCTCATGGTCCCATAGTCCCCTTTATTCAACTGCAACACTGGCACCTCCGAGCTACACTTCTCCCTCTCCAATTGTAGAATAAACCTGACCATGTTTTGGCCACTGCGTCCTAATGGATCATTAACATCGAGGTCCTTTATCAAATACGGTTCATTACAAAAACACGAAAATCCAGTATTGACTTCTCCCTGTTAGGCCCCAATACAAGCTGTTCAAATAACCCATCACTTAGGCACTCTACAAATTCCGTTTTTTTGGGGTCCTGAACCAACCTGATTTTGCCAGTCTAGCTGCATGTTGAAATCTCCCATAAGGACCACAGAATTACTTTTACTTCTTGCCAATTTTAACTACTGATTCAACTTGCGCCCTATGTCCAGGCTACTGTTTGGGGGCCTGTAGATTATCCCATGAGGGTCTTTTTACCCTTACAATTCCTTCGTTCTATCCATACAGACTCCACAACTCCTGTTTGAATGTCACCCCTTGCAAGGGACTGAATTTCATTCCTCACCAACAGGGCAACCCCACCCCCTCTGCCCATCGTTCTGTCTTTTCGATAGGATGTGTAGCCTTGAATATTCAGTTCCCATCCTTGGCCCTCTTACAGCCATGTCTCAGTAATTCCCACAACATCATACTTGCCAGTTTCTAACTGAGACACAAGCTCGTCCACTTTATTCCTTATGCTGTACTTCGCGCATTCATATACAGCACTTTTAACTCCATATTCACTCCCCCCTCGCACCATTCGCAATTGTCCATAACCTTACTCTGTTGTCCATTCTCGAGCTTTCCTTCCCATTAATTCGAGAATCTTTTGCATTTTTTCCTGTAGCCACTTCCCCCTCAACTACATCTTTATACTCCCGATTTTTCAATCCCCCCCCCCACTGTCTAGTTTAAACCCACACGTGCAGCCCTAGCAAACCTGCCTGCCAGAAGGTCGGCCCCCCTCCAGTTAAGTCGGTCCACTTAAGTGTAGCTGGAATATTGTTGGCCGGTGTGGCGAGTTGGGCGGAAGGTCCTGATACCACACTGTATCACTCTATGACTCTGTGATTCCATGATGCTATGTACGGTAACAAATCAATTTCCGCATTTGCCTTTACGTTCTCCCGGAGGGCAAACATTTGAACACCTCTTCCCATTCCCATATAAACCCTTCTGCCGTTGTCCTCCTCAACTGTTAGAGCGAGGCCACGTAATCAATGAAGCATGTCGTATGTCGCATATCTCCCTTTCTCTCACTCTCTCCCGCAACCTAGTCATCATACTAGTTGTACTGCTCGCAAATTTGTAGTTGTTTGTTGCCACGTATTTCACAGCCAACTCAGGATACTGAGTTGGATGATCAGCCATGATCATATTGAATGGCGGTGCAGGCTCGAAGGGCCGAATGGCCTACTCCTGCACTTATTTTCTATGTTTCTCTGTTTCTAACAATGGGCAATTATGGGCTAATTTATTTATTTGTTATCGTCCCTGCCTTGTTCTGGCCCACTCTTGCTTCCAGTGGCCCTGCCCTATTTCGACGGAAGAGTGATCCTGACCAGACACGTTATCTATCCTTTTCCTCCAGAGATACTGCCTGCTGTTCATTTGCTGTTAAGCGACAGTAAGCCGCATAATGTTTCCCCGATACCACAAAATTGAGGCTGGTGGAAGGTTAACTTTGTACCTACCCATTTCTCCCCTCACTCGCAATCTGCGAAGCAAATAAAATAATCTGTCAATTATGAATTAAAATGAAGATATCTTGTTCTAAAAAAATAATCATCGCTCGTGCATTCTTATTAACAAACCACTTATTAATAAATTAAGTGATAATACACTCCTCCAGCTGTCCATATGTCAGCTCTGCCAACATTATCATGCAGCATCCCCTCACCGGACATGTTTAGTCGTGGATTCCGTGAAATGTAAATCTGAGCGGAATTATTCTGTGATGGGGAAAATTGTGAACTATATTTCTCGCCATTTAGTTGGCACAATCGGAACGAACTGTCCCTTGTACGACCAGTGTGTTTATTTGAATGCAGCAGCCTCCATAGTGCAAATGGCTTGAATTCATTTGGTAAAGTCTTACCTTCTCCGCTGTTGTCCCCATTGAAAGTATGTTGCATGTCCAATCAATATTTTGTTGATTCTCCCGATCAACTCTACAAAGCCTTACTATGTGGGATTTTTACAACTTGCTGATCTCTCGTGAAACGAATTTAGATGTTTATTTCCAGCTAAATAAAGGTAAAAATTGGTTGTATGAATCTTTTATATTTTTATTTCAGCTCCACGCTTATTCCAACGCTTTTTCGCGCAGGTCCGAGGGGGGTGGTTCACGTATCGATCGCATGTACATCTCCGGAGCTTATGTCCCCCGTGTCTCGTGGCCTCCTTGCGGCCGGTACCGTGCTCGGACCACTGTCTGGTGTGAGTGGACTTTATTACTAGCGCGCACACCAGCTGGGTCAGCGTTACGGCACCTTAATAACCAGCTGCTGGAGGATAGCCGATTCCAAGAGTCCTTCTGTCGGTTATGGGTGAAGTGACGAGAGAGGCGGAGGGGTATTCCTTCCCTTAGGCAGTGGTGGGATGTGGGAAAGACTTACATGATTTGGTCAGGAGTTCACGTCGGGTTCGAATCAGAAGGCGGGTCGCAGAGAATTAGTCAACACAGAGTCTCGCTTGGGTCGGATAGGTGAGCACTCCCGTGAGTGGGAAGAATATCATGAGAGGAAGGAGGCACGGAGGGACCTGCAGCTTCAGCGGTCCCGAGATGCTTACGTGAGGTCGCGAGTCCAGATGCTGCACGATCTAGACCGTGCATCACCTTTATTTTTCTCTCTGGAGAAATGGTTCCTCGCGGATGACGGCTCCTTTGTTAAAGATCCAGAGAAGATCAGTGCTTTAGTTCGGTCATTTTTTGGGTCTCTGTTCTCCTCAGATGGATTCAAGCGGGAAGACAAGCCGGTCCAGTGGAGGGTCTACTGACTGGCAGATAGAGAGTTGTTTGAACTCGTTGATGACCACTTTTCATTGGAGGAGTTGCCTACATTGGAGGAGGGGCAAATCCCCAGCCGGTTTGGCAGACGGTAGAGTTTTCTAGGATGTCCTGGGGGTGACTACATGAAGGTCCTGGGGTGTGGGGGGTGGGGGGGGGGGGGGGGAAGTGGAGCCTGGCGACGGTGATCTATGGAGAGAAGGAATAGATGACGTTTCGGGTCGAGGCCCTTCTGCAGACTGATGTGGGGGTGGGGGGCGGGATGAAAAAATGGGAGAGGCGGAGACAGTGGGCTATGGGAGAGCTGGGAAGGGGAGGGGGTGTAGGGAGAAAGCAAGGACTACCTGAAATTGGAGAAGTCAATGTTCATACCGCAGGGGTGTAAACTACCCAAGCGAAATATGAGGTGCCAATTTGCGGTGGGCCTCACTGTGTCTGGGCCTCCTCCATGGCCAGAATGAGTTATGTAGGTTAAGGCAGTTTCCATCATGGTCCAGTGGTCCGGATTCGATTTCCGTTCAGTGGACGGGGAGATTTTATTTTCTCTAGTGCGGAACTGAGCAGCTCCCAACTTCTGCACATTGTGCACCCCCACCAGCAAATACATAGTGGGCCGTCCATCAGTCTTTATACTAGTACGTCTGCTGCTGCTTCGTAAAGTATACTGATACAAATTAGCAACAGTAGATGAATGAGATTTTAAAACGGTTTTAAGTCTGTGCTTGTTTGTGTTGCGCTCGTGTGTATGAAAAATTGTGAGAATAATAATCGGCGGCTGATGTTTACCTGGCCACTGGCGTCTACTCAGATATTTAAAGCCAGGGCCGTTTTTCCATTTCAGCTACATTTCCGCCTATTATCCCCAGATATAAATCGGTTACATTCACCGCGCCCCCCCACTCTCTCTCTCTCTCTCTCTCCCTCCCGCTCCCTCTCCCTCCCGCTCCCTCCCTCTCCCTCTCTCCCCCCCTCTCTCTCTCTCTCTCTATCTCTCTCTCTCTCTCTCTCTCTCTCTCTCTCTCTCTCTCTCTCTCTCTCTCCTCCACCCTCTCCCTCTCCCTCTCCCTCTCCTCCTCCTCTCTCTCCCTCTCTCTCTCTGTCTTCCCAGAATAATTTTGCTTCTGTAATTTATCTTAGTAATCTTTCTATTTTTTTCCTTCCCACGCAACGTGTAGTCAATCCACACTAGACTGGGGTTCTCGGATTGCGCCGCAGATGTTCTGCTGTGCTGTGTGTCTGCATTCTGCCACGCTGAGGTTTTGGTACAGCTATCTCACTGCGCGGTGTCACTGTGCGATGCGCGGACTCATCCCACAGTAATACACAGCCTGGTCGCTCGGCAGTACTTCAGATAGCGTTAACTGACTGATTTTCTGGCCAGGATCGAGAGAACCAGTAATACGACCTTCGGCAGCCTCTTCCTTATCTGGCTTTCCTGAAGTGTGTCTTCGGAGCAGGAATTCCACAGATTGCCCTGGGAACTGTCGGTACCAGTGTACTGTGTAGGAGCAAATTCCGGAATATACGCAGTTAAGAGTAACAGTGTCACCAGAAAGAGAGGTTTGTTGAGGCGGACTCTGGGATCCCGCGGAAATGGAATCTGCAGAAAATAGCAGAATTGTTATTGTTTTAACATTGACTGTTGGAGACTGTGACATGCGCAGAAAGGGATTGCCGTCTCCAGTAGTTCATCACATTTTTGAAAAAATGTATGGAAACATTATTTATGAATCTTGTAATTGTTCCTACCAGGAGTTGAATTTAAATTTCGTTTAGGTTAGTTTACTTTAGTTCCATTTACTTTAATTTAGTTCAGTTTAATTTTGTTTAATTTAGGGACACAGCGCGGAAACGGGCCCTTCGGCCCACCTTCCGCACCGCCCTGCAATTCCAGCACATTAAAACTACCCCACACACACGATGGATAATGAACATTTATGGATAGTCAATTACCCTTTTAAAAACTGTCCGTATTTGGAGTGTGAGAAGAAACCCTAGATCTCAGAGAAAACCCACGCAGATTATGGGCAGAACACATAAACTCCGTAGAGACATCACCCGGAGTCGGGATCGAACTCGGGTCTCAGGTGCTAACAGCGCTGTCGGGAAGCAGGACTACCGTTGCGCCGCCGTGGTGAAATTCACTGACGAATATTCGCGAGGTCAAACTCTGATTATGAAAGGGAAATTGGAAACAATCCCACGCTGTGTGAACAGCCAAAGCGAGCACGGAATAATAGTGGAGCTGATTCAGAGAGTAGGTATCCGGTGAATGAGCCAAATTACCTTACCCGCTTTTCTAACATTTTTTAATTGGTTCTTCGCGTTAAAACAATAGAACGAGTCATTCTCCTCACAGCTTGACTGAAGTGTATCCCTTCCTAGGTATGGTTAAGGATCAACAGTGATGTAATGGCATTTCAGGCATAAGATCATGTGATAGAAGTATATTAGGACATTCGGCCCATGAAGCCTACTCCGCCATTGAATGATGGCTGAACTATCTCGCCTTGCGAACCCAATTCCCCTGCATTCTCCACAATAACAATAACGTCTGACGCCTCGATTAATCAAAAATCTATGAATCGCTGCCTTATTTTCCCCCTGACTTGGTCTGCACAGCCTTCTGTGTTTAACAACTGGAAGGTCATCTTTAGAGTGCAATTTGCTCAACTGAGATAAATGCTTTGCCCTCTATGTATTCAGCGTTGTTTTTTCTTCACTGGGCCTCGTCCTTCTACGTTTTACTTTAATTTAACTGAAAAACATTTTTAGTTTTCAATCTTGGTCGCCCGCTTTGTGCTGCTTGCGGTTCATATTTTCCCCTCTCGAGATCAGTTTCAACAGTTCTGACAGCTGTCGTTTGATTTCAGTTTGTGGAATGTTTACAGTGTGTCCAGCTTCACTCGCAGTCCATCTACCGTCCTGCCAACGTCCCTCTGTTTCCTCGAAATAAGAAATAGATTGTTTCCCAGGCTTTCACATGCAGGGGGTGTGGATCAATTCCATTAATTGTATGGGAAAGTTTATAAGCCCGTTGTAATGATAAGGCGCTTAGCAAGACTTCAATAGTTCGTAAGATTTTAGAGACAATTAGCAAACATGAGGTTCCAGTTACTTTGAAGCAAATGATAAATCGGCGAAGTCAGCAAGGGGGGGGGGGGGGGGGGCGGGGGGGGGGGGGCTCTTGCCTGACACATCTGTTGACATTCTTTGTGAACGTAACAAGCAGGATGGAGAAAGGAAAGTCGGAAATACTGCTTACTTACATTTTCTGATGTGTATTAAATGGTGTAGGACGCGAAGCGGGTAATTAAGAATGGGGTATTAGTGTTAGAGTTAAGCATACAGTGTGGATGTCATAGGCTGTCCGTATCAGGTCAAAATGTTAGAATAAAGGTGATCTATTCCGCTTGCTGCCTTTGACTAATGGGTCAATGTTGGGTTCACTACTTTTCCGTTGTATGTTTACGATCTGGATGATGGAATTGATGGCTTTGCGGCTGATATCGCGGATGATGCCAAAAATAGGTGAAGGGGCAGGTAATGTTGAGTAAACACGGAGTCTTCAGAGTTACTTAAACAGGTTGGAAGAGGGGGCAAGTGAGTGGCAGATGGAATACCACATAGCACACTATACGGGCATGCACTTTGGTACGGGAATTCCAAAATGTGAATTTGCAGAGTGAAGCGTCCTTGAGGGATACAAATTAAATTTTAGCATTCATTTCGAAGTTGACTAGAATATGAAAACAGGGTTCTAATGTAAATAGTAAAAAAACATTTAGGCACTGATTTCATCACATTTGGAATAACGCGAGCAGTTTTGGGTCTCGTATCTGAGGAACGATATTGTGGCTTTGGAGGTTACCAAACGGAGGTTTTCGCGAATTATTTGGGGGATCATTCAGTCGCGCATAATAAGTGTTTTCTAACTCCAAGCCTACACACGCTGGACTTGAGAAGGATAAGTTCTGATCAATCTGATCACTCTGATTGACATTTGAGCAGCATTGCCATTGGCATTTCGTCCTCACGCTCCAAACTCGGATACCTTCCCACTTTTCGCTGAATTGACCCTTGCTATATATCACAGTCTTCACCCAAGCACGTTTCATTTTCACTTCCAACGGCGGATTTCAATTTCCACGACGGGCAAATGCCCTAACTCTGCCTCTATGCATTACGGTCTTTGTCGTTGTTTTGGATGTGGGCATAGCTGTTAAGGCCAACAGTCATTTACCATTAGAATCAAAAATAACGAATTCAGGGTGTTCAAATGTAATCTGTTCCGACAACGGAACAGTGACATTCTTACTTGTAGATGCACACAGGCCTAGAAAAGCAATATGCTTTATCAGATAACAGCATCATAGAGTCATGGAGCGATATAACGCGGAAACAGGCTAATGAGCTCACGTTCCCGACAGCGGCCAACATGTCACAGCTACGTTAGTGCCAGCTATCCGCATTTGTTCGAAATCCATATAATCCTGTCCTGTCCATGTACTTGTCTAACTGATTCTTAAACAGTGGGATAGTGCTAGTTTCAATTATGTACTTTGGCAACTTGTTCTGTACACCCACTACCCTCCGTGTGAAAACGTTACCCCTCACATCCCAGTAAATCTTCCCCTTAAGCTTAAACCTGTGTGCTCCGGTCCTCGACTCACCAACTCTGCACAAGAGATTCTGCGTATCTACCCGATCCATTCGTTCCATGATGTTATACACTTCCATAAGATCACCCCAGTCCTCTCATAAAATATGATACAAAAATAACTCAATAATTTAATGGCCGCAATCCTAGAGCCACAAAAAACATCCTTTGTTTAACCAGAGACAATTATGAAAAGTTTATGATCACAAAGTGCTGCAGTAACTTGTCGACCAAGAGGGTGAATTCACATAGCGTTTTGGAGCAAGCCGGCGGTTTGGTGGTAGCATTAACTGCGCTGTTCAGGCAGCATTTCAGGAGAACATTGATAGCCGACATTTGGCATCCAGACTTCAGATTCCCATTTCAGCGTCCGCATTTTCTTGTGTCTGCATAGAAATTCATAGCTGCGGTTAGCACTGTGTGGTGTTCCCGACTCTAATTGTTTTGGGGAAGAAGCTACTGTTGAACGTGATTAACTTTGTGATCCCGGGGAGCCCCACATATCCTCTCATTTGACTCACGCGTACCGTACATCTGTACCAAGTTGCTGGAACCCTTTATCAATAGAATATGTTTTAATTGGAAACCAATTGATGCCCCATGATCCAATATTAAAGGAAAATGAATATTTCCAAGAACTGACGTGGATAAGAGAGGTTTAGGGTACTTACCGGCTGTGACAGTCACCGTAGTCCCCGTCCCATCCTGATAGTGGGTGTCCCAAGAAGCCACAGTGCCCCGTATCTCGATGCTCGCTGAACAAGAACAGTTCTCACCTCGATTTGCCCGGCAAACATAAGCATCGCTGTCCAATTAATCCAGGAGTTTCAGACCAAGCAGTAATTGTCCTTGCTCCCCAATCCTCGGTGGGTCGACTGGTTCCCCCTAAGAAACAGAGCTAAGAGCAGAGTGATCCCCACTGGTGTGCTTTGACAAACATGGAACCAATTATTATGGAATGTTAACGGAATGTGGTCATCCCTATGCAATTTAATGGAACAACAGCGTCACGAACAACAATCCTTTGATTTAGGTTCCGGAACCCAAGAACATATATCTTGAATGGGGTGAGTTTTTATTCGACTCTCCTACACTGTGGATATTCCATTGTCACACGTTGTTTCACGTCACTTTCAAATCCCCAGGCGCCCGGCGAGACGGGTGAGCAGGAGATTAACGTCCAGCGAATGCATTTTTCAGATTGCAGCTTCTGTAACTGGACCTCGTCTGGAGTTGTGCATCAGAAGATATGTAAGTCATTCTCCATGGAAGTTCATTAACACCAGCTTCGGGAAAGGGGACATTATCCAGCCGCACTCGCCAAATAGACAAACCCCATTGTTTGAATAGCACGCATTTCATCCAGTGCAACATGTAATGCAGGGCAGGCGGGATAAAGCGGGACCGTGGGTTTCGCGGTGGATTCACCTCGCGTCTTTACGTTGCTACTAGTATCTGCCGTCAGGGTTTTTGTATTGCTGGAACCGCAGGCCCATCACTGTGCTTTCTCCACCTGTACTCAGCTTTACAGTAATATGTGGCCATGTCCTCAACTCTCAAATCAAGAATTTTCAACGTAAAGTACTTTTTCGCTTTATTGGTCGACACAACAACCCGTCCATCTGTTTTGATCCGCTGCCAATAAGCACTGGATTGTGCTTGCTTGAAGAAATGTCCTGCATCAAATTCGTAGCTACCCCAGGAACCTTCTTGGAAAAGGCAGGTGATTGTGACAGGTTGGCACTCTTTTCCAGTCACCGCATTCGGGCTCTGAGTCACTGACTGACTGAAGGTGTCTGTAGATTAAACACAGGGAGAGGTGAGTGGGAATTCGAGGCGAACCACGGCAGAAGGATAAATTGCGGTCAGTGTTTGAAATTCAGGTCGGAGTGCACTCGAGTTGTTTTATGTTCAACCCGCACTGTGTGGGGGTCGGGGACCGGTACTCACGGCGTAAGCAGAGTGACAATACAAAAAACATGAGCATTCCCATCACGCCTCTCCGGGAAAAAATGGTTAACGTGACGAGAGGATGGAGCACACGTCACCCGACAGATCCTGCAGCCTATCCCGGAGAACTGAGCGGGAATCTCAGCTGTCCTTTTCGTTTCGGTGCGGGCGCTGTTCTGGGAATTTTTGAAAATCGATGTGCGAGGAGATGGAGAGCTTGAGAAGGGGATTGTTAAATCTGCTGGTTTGTTTGGTGGCCTGTAATGTGCTGTGAAGCATCTGATGTGGCTCTGACGTTTCTCTGACGTTCAGTGGACCATTTGAATCATTCAGTCATCTGAACATATGGGGTAGGGGCAGTAGATCGGGTGAACGCACAGTCCCAGCTCCAATCGGGCAGAAGATATAGAAGTGTGCAAACTCACACCTCCAGATTTAGGGACATAATGTATCTTCCCAGCGGTAATCAGGCAACTGAACCACCGAAAACAACTTGAGAGCAGTCCTGACATACGTTCTACCTCATCGCTGACACTCGGACTATCCTATTCGGACATTTTTGGCTTTATCTTGCACTAAACTTTGTTCAATTATCATGTACAATGGCTTGCAAATGTTTTCATTAGCCCTTGAACTTTTGCACATTTTGTCACGTTACAACCACAAACGTAAATGTATTTATTGGGATTTTATGTGATAGACCAACACAAAGTGTCTCATAATTGTGAAGTGGAAGGAACATGATACATGGTTTTCAAATTTGTTAACGAAAAAAACCTGAAAAGTGTGGCGTGAAAAAGTATTCAGCCCCCTTTACTCTGACACCCCTAACTAAAATCCAGTGCAACCAATTGCCTTGAGAAGTCACCTAATTAGAAAGTAGAGTCCACTTGTGTGTAACGTAATGTCATTATAAATACAGCTGTTCTGTGAAGGCCGCAGAGGTTTGTTAGATAACATTAGTGAACAATCAGAATTATGAAGGCCAAGGAGCACATTAGACAGTCAGGGATAAAGTTGTGGAGAAGGTTAAAGCAGGGTTAGGTTATATAAAAGTATCCCAAGCTTTGAACATCTCACGGAGCACTGTTCAATCCCTTAACACGAAAATGGAAAGAGTATGGCACAACTGCAAACCTACCAAGACGGGGCCGTCTACCTAAACTGACAGGCCGGGCAAGGAGAGCCTTGACCAGAGAAGCAGCCAAGAGACCCATGGCAACTCTGGAGGAGCTGCAGAGATCCACAGCTCAGGTGGGAGAATCTGTCCACAGGACAACTATTAGTAGTGCACTCCACAAATCGGGCCTTTATGGAAGAGTGGCAAGAAGAAAGCCATTGTTGAAACAAAGCCATAAGAAGTCCCGTTTGCAGTTTGCCACAAGCCATGTGGGGTTCACAGCAAACATGTGGAGGAAGGTGCTCTGGTCTGATGAGACAAAAATGGAAGTTTTTGGCCTAAATGCCATACGCTATGTGTGGCGGAAAACTAACACTGCACATCTCCCTGAACACACCATCCCCACTGTGAAACATGGTGGTGGCAGCATCATGCTGTAGGATGCTTTCCTTCAGCAGGGACAGGGAAGCTGGCCAGAGGTGATGGGAAGATGGATGGAGGGAAATACACTGCAATCTTGGAAGAAAACCTGTTAGAGTCTGCAAAAGGCTTGAGACTGGGGCGGAGTTTCACCTTCCAGCATGACAACGAGCCTAAACATACAACCAGAGCTGCAATGGAATGGTTTAGATCAATGGATATTCATGTGTTCGAATGGCCAGGTCAAAAGTCCAGACGTATATCCAATTGAGAATCTGTGGCAAGACTTGAAAAATGCTGTTCACAGACGCTCTCCATCCAATCTGACTGAGTTTGAGCTATTTTGCAAAGAAGAATGGGCAAAAAATCAGTCTCTAGATGTGCAAAGCTGATAGAGACATACCCCAAAAGACTTGCAGGTGTAATTGCAGCGAAAGGTGGTTCTACAAAGCATTGACTCAGGGGGCAGAATACTTTTGCACGCCACACTTTTCAGTTTTATTTTTGTAATAAAATTTGGAAACCATGTATCATTTTCCTTCCACTTCACAATAATGCACCACTGTGTTGGTCTATCACATAAAATGCCAGCAACATACACTTACGTTTGTGGTTGTAACGTCACAAAATGTGGAAAAGTTCAAGGGGTATGAAAACTTTTGCAAGCCACTGTATCTGTACACTGTGAGAGGCTCGATTATTACCATATATTGTCTCACCGCTTACTGGTTAATAAGCAACAAACGATTTTCACTGTACCTTGGTATACGTGACAAATAAAACTGAACGGATGGCGGAGGCTGTCGCTCCCCTGTGCAACCCCGCAACAATGCAGGAAGGCCAGTGAATGGCTGTTTGTTTGTTTGTTTGTTTGATGAGAGGCTGTAACGTCAAGGGTAGTGGGAATTGCTGCACGCCGGCTTATCAAATCGACGAAATGTCAATGCGAGGCCACAGTCGGGTTGGTTACCGGTATCCCACCGAAAGTCATTGAGCCAGTGAAACAGAACACGCAAACTGCAACTAATGCAGTCACCTGCAGGGATGGAGAAACACAGAAACATGGAAAATAGGTGTAGGTGTAAGTTATTCTCCCTTCGCCCCTGCACTGCCAATCAATATGATCAAGTCATGTGGGCAGCGGAGGTGGGCTAGCTCTGTAGGTGAGGGTTGACAGAGGGACTGACGATGTAAAGTCGCTGTGGATTGAATTCTGCAAATGTAAATGATACACGACAATGGTAAGTACAAAACAATAGCCTGGATATAGGGTGCAAGTTGAAGCAGGAGTTAAAATTGGCATGTAACACATGTAATGTCACTGCTTTTACAGAGATTTCAAAATGCAGGTAGACTGTGAAAATCAGGTAGGTTTTAGAAACCAAGAATGGGAATATGTAGAGATGGCTCTGAGATGGGTCCTTAAAGCAACGTCCATTGAAGCCTACCAGAGATAAGGCAATTCTGGATTTAGTGTTATCTAATGAACCAGATTTAGGAAGGGAACTCAAGGTAAAGGAACCCTAGGAAGGAATGACCATAATATGATACGTTTTAATCCGCAATTTGAGTGGGAAAATGTTACATCAGATGTGTCAGTCATGTAGTTGAACAAAGGTCAACACAGTTGACGGCATGAGAGAAGTGCGGGCCAATGCCGACTTGAAAATGATCCTAGCAGAAGTGACGGAGGAACAAAAATGGTAGAAATTTCAGGGCATAATGCAGAAGATACAAGATAATTTCATTCCAAGGATGAAGACAGATTCTAAGGAAAGTAAGAGGTAACCATGGCTGAAATTGGAAGTTGGGGACGGTAAAAAACTAAAGGAAAAGATGTATAACACAGGAAAGAGCGGCGGGAAGCCAGAGGAGAGGGCAATTTTCGAAGGACATCAGAAGGTAACAAAAAATGGCAATACGGGGGGGGGGGGAAATAAGAAGTACGAAGGTGAGCTCGCCAGGAATATAAAGGGCAATAAAAGCCTATTTAGGTATGTTCAGAGAAAAAAATATTAGTCAAGGCAAATGTGGGTACTTTGACAGCAGAACAGTTGAAATTATGTTCAAGTTCAAGTTCAGGTTACATTTATATTCACATGCACCAATTGGCACAGTGAGATTTGATTTCCAAAACAGATATACGAATATAAACGAGCACATTACACGACATAATTTAACATGAATATTTCCACACAGCGGAATCAACGTTTCCCATTGTGAGGGAAGGCCATAACGTTCAGTCAACTTCCTCTTTGTTCACCCGTGGTCGGGGCTTTGAGTCCCCCGCAGTCGCCGCAACGGCGGCCCGATGATTCAGGCCTTCTCGACAGGATGATGGGAACTCCGACGGCGGAACGGGAGAATGCTCACAGCGGCTTCCAGTTTCCGAATAGGCCGCTTCCTACCGGGGACCACGGCTGCCGATGTCCATAGGCCGAGCTGGACGGAGCTCCAACGATGGAGACCCCCGGCAAAGGATCTTAGGACTCCGCGATGTTAACGTCAGCGCCGCCCGCGGCTGGAAGCTCCGCAGACCACAGCTTCACGATGTTAAAGCAGCTGGCCGAACACTCCGTTGCTCCACACAGCGATCCCCGGTAAGGCATCGCCCGCTCTGCGATGGAATCCTGTGCTGCGGCGCTGTTGAAGCTCTGGCCAGTTAGCCTGACATCGGAGCTGGGTAAGATGGCAGAGTTAATTATTAATGAAGTAATAACGGCGTATTTGGATAGCTTTTGAAGATTTGGTCCAAGTCAGCATTGATTTATGAAGGGGAAATCCTGCTTGACTAATCTTCTGGAATGTCTTGAGAATGTGCCATGTGAGAGGTCCCTGTCAGAATGGCAGGCATTCTGATCGGAGTGCCGCAACGCTCGGTGCAGGGACCACAAATATATATTAATGATTTAGATAATGGAATTAAAAGAAACACAAGCAAATTTCCAGAAGATACCACGTTTGGTGGCATATAAACTGCGAAGAAGATGCTAGGTGGTTGCAGGATGACCTGAACAGATTGAGTGAGTAGGCAGATATATGGCAGATGCGGTATAATGTAGTTACAGTGATGTTATCCAATTTGACGGAAGAAAATGGAAGCAGATTATTATCTCAATGGTGTCAGTTTGGGGGAAAAGGAATGTGCAACGAGACTCGAAGTAAACATTCAGGTACAGCAGGTAGTGAAGAAAGCTAATGGCATGTTGGCCTTTATAACGAGTCGATCTGGGTATAAGAGTAGAGGTCCTTCTGGAGTATTGTGTGCAGTTTTGGTCTCCTAATTTGGGGAAATACATCCTTATTATGGAGTGAGTGTCGCGTATATTAACCACGTTTAATCCCCGGTAGGGTGGTACTGTCATATGAGGAAATTATCAGGACTATGGAATTCTATTCCTCAGAGGGCGTTGGAGGCAGGTTCCCTGGATGATTTCAAGAGAGAGCTGGATAGGGCTCCTAAAATTAGCGGAGTCAGGGGATATGGGGAGGAGGCAGGAACGGGGTACTGATTGGGGATGATGAGCCATAATCACATTGAACGGCGGTGCTGGATCGAAGGGCCAAATGGCCTACTCCTGCACTTATTGTCCATTGTTTATTTTCTATTGAAAGATTGGAAAGACTGGTCAAGTATTCACTGGAATATAGAAGGATGAGTGGGAATCCTGCAGAAACAGGACTGGTCAAGATAGATGCAGGAACAATATTACAAATGCAGGTGTCGTCCAGAAACAGAGTGCGCATTCTAAGAGTGAAGGGGAGGGCATTTCAAACTGAGATGAAAACAAATCTTTCAGCCAGAAAGTTGTACAATTCTGGAATACTCTGTCACAGAAGGCAGTGGAGGCAATTCCTGGATGAAATGAAAAGAGAGTGAGATAGACCTCTTGGGGCTGCCAGAATCAAGAGGCATGAGGAGAAGGTAGGCACTGGTTTCTGATAGTGGATGAGCAGCCTTGATCAAATTGCATGGGCAATTGTGAGCGGTGCGAGAGGGGGACGTGAATACGGAGGTCAAAGTGTTGTATTTGAATGCGCGAAGTATGAGCAATAAAGTGGACGAGTTTGTGGCTCAGTTAGTAATTGGCAAGTATGTTGTTGTGGGAATACTGAGACTCAGCCAGGGCTGGGAACTGAATATTCAAGCGTATGCCTCCTTCCAGACAGACATGTGGGCGGAAGGCGTGTGGTAGCTCTCTTGGTGAGGAATGAAATTCAGTCCCTTGCAAGGGGTCACATTGAAACAGGAGACGTGGAGCCAGTATGCATAGAACTAAATAATTACAAGGGAAAAATACCGTAGTGGGACATAACATGCCTCAAAGGGTAGCCTGGGCATAGGGTGCAATTTGAATCAGCAGTTAAAATTGGCATGTAGCAAAGGTAATGCTGTACTTGTTTTGGGTGATTTCAACATGTAGGTAGACTGGGAAAATCTGGTTGGTACTGGACCCGAAGAAAGGGACATTGTAGAGTGCCTTTGTGATGGATTCTTAGAGCAACCTGTATTGGAGCTCAGGGAGAAGGCAATTCTGGATTTAGTGTTATGTAATGAACCAGATTTGATAAATGAACCTGAGGTTAATGAGCCATTATTAGGTAGATACCATAACATGGTCAGGTTTAATCTACATTTGAAGAGGGAAAAGGGTAGATCTGTGGTGTCCGTGTTACAGTTGAATAAAGGGGACTATTGGACCATGAGGGATAAGAAGGCCTAAGTGGACTGGAAATATACCATAGCAGGGATGACAGTGGAACAACAATGCAAGGTATTGCTAAGAATAATACAGAAGGTGCAGGATCAGTTGCTGGAGGAAGATAGATTCCAAGGGGAGTAAGGGGCGACCGTGGCAGACAATGGACATCAGGGACAGTATAAAAATAAAAGAGAAGAGGTACAATGCAGCAAAGATGAGTGGGAACAAGATAGATTAGGTAATGTTTAAAGCGCAACAGAAGATAACTAAAAAGACAATACGGGGAGAAAAGATGAGTTGCGAAGGTAAGCTAGCCAGGAATATACAGGAGGATAGTAAAAGCTTCTTTAGGTATGTGAAAGGAAAAAATAGCTGAGACCAAAGTTGAACACTTGATGACCGAAAAAGGTGAATTTATTATGGGGAGCAAAAAAATGGCAGATTAGTTGAACAGGTGCTTTGGATCCGTCTTCACTAACGAGGACACAGACAATCTTACTGATAGAGTAGTGGCCAGAGGATCTGGGGTGACGGAGGAACTGAAGGAAATCCACATTAGCCAGGAAATTGAGTTGGGTAGACCGATGGGACTGAAGGGTGATAAGCCGCAGGGTCTGATGGTCTGCAACCCAGAGTACTTAAGAAAGTGGCTCTAGAAATCGTGGATGCATTGGTGATAATTTTCCAATGTTCTATAGACTCAAGATCAGTGCTTGTGGATTGGAGGGTAGCTAAAGTTATCCCACTTTTTAAGAAAGGGGGGAGAGAGAAAACAGGGAATTATAGATCAATTAACCTGACATCGGTGGCGGGGAAGATGCTGTAGTCAATTATAAAATATGAAATAGCCGCACATTTGTATAGCAGTGACAGGATCGGTCCGAGTAAGCATGGATTTACGAAGGGGAAATCATGCTTGACTAATCTTCTGGAATTTTTGGATGATGTAACTAGGAAAATGGACAAGGAGGAGTCAGTGGACGTAGTGCACCTAGACTTTCAGAAAGCATTTGATACGGTCCCACGTAGGAAAATTAAAGGGCAACATTGGGGCACATGGTATTGGGGGTAGAGTGCTGACGTAGAAAATTGGTTGGCAGACAGGAAACAAAGAGTTGGGATTAACAGGTCCCTTTCAGAATGGCAGGCAGTGACTAGTGGGGTACCGCAAGGCTCGGTGCTGAGACCGCAGCTATTTACAAAATACATCAATGATTTGGATGAAGGAATTCAATGTAACATTAAAACATTTGCAGATGACACAAAGCTGGGTGGCAGTGTGGACTGTGAGGAGGATGCTATGAGAATGCAGAGTGACTTGGACAGGTTGGGGGAGTCGGTAGATGCATGGCAGAGAAAAAGTTTAAGGTGGATGATGTGTGGTTATCCACTTTGATATCAAAAACAGGAGGCAGATTACTATCTAAATGGCGTCAAGTTGGGAAAAGGGGATGTACAACGGGTTCTGGGGGTCCTTGTTCATCAGTTTATGAAAGTAAGCATGTATGTACAGCAGTCAGTGAGTAAAGCGAATGGCATGTTGGCCTTTACAACAAGAGGAGTCGAGTATAGGAGCAAATAGGTCCTTCTGCAGTTGTACAGAGCCCTAGTGAGACCACACCTGGACTATTGTGTGCAGTTTTGGTCCCATAATTTGAGGAAGGACATTCTTGCTATTGAGGGAGTGCAACGTAGGTTTACAACGTTAATTCCCGGGATGGCGGGACTGTCATATGCTGTGAGAATGGAGCGGCTGGGCTTGTACACTCTGGAGTTTAGAAGGATGAGAGGCGATCTTATTGAAACATATAACATTGTTAAGGGTTTGGACACGCTAGAGGCAGGGGACATGTTCCCGATGTTGGGGGAGTCCAGAAGCAGGGGCCACAGTTTTAGAATAAGTGGTAGGCCATTAAGAACGGAGACGAGTAAGCACTTTTTCACACATAGAGTTGTGAATCTGTGGATTTCTCTGCCGCATAGTGCGGTGGAGGCCGGTTCACTGGATACTTTCAAGTGAGAGCGAGATAGGGTTCATAAAGATAGCGGAGTCAGGGGATATGCGGAGAAGGCAGGAACGGGGTACTGATTGGTGATGATCAGCCATGATCACATTGAATGGCGGTGCTGGCTCGAAGGGCCGAATGGCCTACACCTGCACCTATTGTCTATTGTCTATTGTCTATCGGTGACTCGAAAGACCATATAGCCCCCCTTTGCACCTATTTTCCAGGTTTCGATGTTCCTATTTAAAATCAGTACCCCGTTCCTGCTTTATCCCCATACCCCTTGTTTCCTTTAGCTCTAAGAGCTAAATCTAACTCTCTCGTGAAATCTTCCAGTGAATTGGCCTCCACTACCATGTGTTAGAGTGCTCCACAGATTCACAACTCTCTGGGTGAAACACATGTTCCGCATCTCATTCCTACGTTATTTTGGGCCTTTGTGAGACCGCATTTATGAGCGATCTTGGTCTTCTAATTTGTGGAAGGACATGACTGCTATTGAGGAAGTGCAGCGTCGGTTCTCGATGTTAATTCCCGTGATGGCGGGACTGACATATGAAGAAATAATGGGTTGAGTGTGCTTGTATTCACTGGCATTTTGAAGGATGAGAGGATATCTTATAGAAACATATAACATTCTTAAAGGGTTGGATAGGCTAGATGCAAGAAACATGTTCCCGATGTTGCGGGAGTTCAGAGCAAGGGGCAAAAGGTTTAAGAACAAGATAGGCCATTTAGGAGTGAGATGAGGGAAAATCTCTTTCACCCAGAGTGTTGTGAATCTGTGGAATTCTCTGCCACAGAATAGAGTGGAGGACAATTCACTGGATGTTTCAAGATATAGTTAGATTTAGCTCTTGGGACTAAAGGATTCAAGGGATATGGGGGATACACAGGAACGGGTACTGGTTTTAGATGATCAGCCATGATGACATTGAATGGCGGTGCTGGTTCGAAGGACCGAACGGCCTACTCCTGCATCGAATGTTCTGTTTTCTGCTTCTAAATGGCCTACCACTTATTTTTAAACTGGATTATTTCTGGACTCCCTAAATATCCGGAACATGTTTCATGCATCTAGCCGATCCAATATTCTTGCTATTGAGGCAATGCAGCGTTCGTTCACAATGTTAATTCCCGGGATGATTGCAGTTAAATGCTGAGAGATGGAGCGGCTGAGCTTGTATACTCTGGAATTTAGAAGGATGCGAGGAGATCTTATGTAAACATATAAGATTATTAAGCTTTGGGCACGCTAGGGGCACGAACCATGTTCCCGATGTTGGGGGCGTCGAGAACCAGGGGCCACAGGTTGAGAATAAGGTCGACAGAAATGCTGGAGAAACTCAGCGGGTGCAGCAGCACCGATGGAGCGAAGGAAATAGGCAACGTTTTGGGCTGAAACCTTTCTTCAGTCCTTATTCTTCGGAATAAGGTTATTTTGAATATTACGTGGAGAACAGTGGATGTTTGTTCAAAAGTGTTGTAAGTAATGTCCACAGGGATGTAATCTCGTTGCCTGTTTTTCCCTTTATTTACTTTATAAATATGCCAGATATTTGTTTGTTTCGCTGACAACCGCTGAGCGGCTGCACAAGGAGTGATTGCCTGGACCTGCGCATTAAAATGCATATTTCGTTCGAGGACAACATAGAACGTGTGTATTATCCGATTCTGGCAGCAATCGGTATACCTGGTATGTAATTGTCGGAACATCGCATGGAACTAACAAAGACTGTTTGAAAAGCGCAGAGTATTAAGAGAATATTAAGAGTATTAAGGTTAAGAGAACATACCGAGTAGCATGGATTAGGGCGGAACGCTGGCGCCGCGCTTGAGCAATTGTCTTACAGCCTTGTCTGTACGGAGTTTGTAAGTTCTCCCCGTATCCTTTTGGGGTTTCCCCGA
This sequence comes from Okamejei kenojei, assembly GCA_035221665.1. Lineage (NCBI taxonomy): Eukaryota > Metazoa > Chordata > Chondrichthyes > Rajiformes > Rajidae > Okamejei > Okamejei kenojei. Next base: position 521,686 of record JAVHYY010000154.1, read on the forward strand.
GATCTTCGGTTTCCACCCACGCTCCATAAAGTAAAATAAAATGTCCCTTGTGTGTGTAGGCTACTGTGCGTGATCGGTGCGGATTAGGTGGGCCGGTGGTCGTGTTTTCGCGCTGTATCCCTAAACTAAAATAAAGTAAGCGATGTGCATGTTAGGAGCGAGGAAGCGAGTTGTTATATTTGATGGATGCCGCTCATTGAAGCTGTCAGAAATGTAGCCCTCGCGGCTTTTTACTAAAATCAATGCCCGTACTTGCGCTGTTGCGAGGTGAAGCGCAATTTCGTCCTCGCTGTGGTAGTTTATTTCCCAATGTGATACTGCACTCGGCAGAACGAGAGATACACCCCGTCCAGTCATTTGGAACTGCATTTTCTGTATCGCTCTTAAATTCTCATAGGGATAATTTCGCAGCGACAGATTTGAATGTCGTACGAACAACCTGTTCAACCAAAAAAGGAGTACAGGTAATATAAACTACAAGTGCAGCGATCCAGTGACAACAAATAACTGGTTAACTCAGCCAGTCTTGCAGCATCTCTGGAGGACCGACGCAGTCGAGGTATCGGGTTGGGATCATTCTTCCGATCGGAATCCGAAGAAGGGGCTCGAGCAGATACGTCGCCTATCTATGTCCTCCAGAGACATTACTTGCGCCACTGAGATACTCCATCACATGTTCTTGCCAGGTACAGTACGGAGACACGCCCGCAGTTCGGCAGAAAATACCTGTGCGTTACGTTGTTAGCCTTGTTCGTGAAGGGTGTTTGTAATTATATTTGCTGCGCTTCACTGAAACCCTTTCCTTGGTCTCATGTTCGGAAATATATTCTCGATGGTCCAATGGAAAACAGACCACGTTAATCCAGAACTCGATTGACTCAATGCCCCGATGCAAACGTTGCTCACGTCTCAGCAATAAAAATAACGCTGCGCATTTGAATTTCCCGTAATAAAAATGAGATCAAATATTTGATATTGGGAGAATCTCCTCTTAATTCTGATTTGATCGACCGTAATTTGTATTGTTCGTTTCTTTTTTTAGATTTACACTGTCCGTCCTGTTGAAAATGTTCTATATATTACACCATCGTCAAACGATTGTCATAATGTTGTAATGATTAGTACAAAAAGGCAATCCCACTAATTTTGGTTAACAGGATTTTAATCATTTGCAGATTTAATTCCAGAATACCAAAATTAGATTGCCTTTTGTACTGATATTTCCATCTTTATGTCAAACATTTATATATGGCAATCCTACTAATGTTGGTAATCAGGAATTTAATAATATGCTGTTATGAACATCTTTCTGGCAAACGTTTAACGGATGAATGACCAAATATTGATTCGTAAAATAAATACTCTCTACTACTAGCGACACAGAATTAAATTACTCCGTCTGCTCCCTCCCACCAGCCCCGTACACCACACAATTAATGCATTTCTGTTTTCATTCTTTCCCAGTGAATCTGATGGCGATAGTGATCTTGTCCCGTGGCAAGTGCGGCCTTTCCAAGTGCATCACTCGTTACATGGTAGTCATGGCGACCGCGGACCTCTCTGTGATTCTCTGTGAGGTGATACTTCACCGGATTGCTGATCTGTATTGGTGGCATGCTTCTTTGCCCTACACCCATGTGTGCAAAATAACGATCTTCCTGGCATCCGTCACGGTGAATTGTTCTGTATGGTTCACAGTCGCTTTCACCTTGATCGCTTTGTTGCGATTTCTACTCAGAAAATGAAAATCAAATATTGCACCGTGAGAACCGCGTCGATTGTTATCCTGACAGTGATCCCATTCGTCTGCCTCAAAAACCTACCCTTGCCTTTTGCATACACTTCTTTTGGCAGAACGGGTAACAAACTGGGTTGCCTGAAACTCGTATATTTTTACGTTCATCCCGAATGGATGGTGTTCTCTTGGACCGAACAGTTGTTAACCCCGGTGATTCCATTCTGCCTGGTTTTTGCTCTTTAACGCGCTCACCGTCAGGCGTATTTTCGTGGCCAGTCGGATCCGGAGGAAACTCCGAGACCTCAGCAGTGGGGATAAAAAGAAAGACCAGGAGATGGTGAACCGCAGACGGTCGGTTGTTTTTTACTTCTGGCAATCTCTAGCTGCTTCATCCTTCTTTGGGCCACGAGTGTTGCACATTTTATTGCGGTTCGAAGTTTGAAAGTGTTTATGTACAAGGCCTGGAGAAACCCTATGGAAGGATTGGACAAGGTTGGATGTATGCTTCAACTGCTGAGCTCCTGCACCAACACGGCCTTTTGCAGTGTGACACAGAGCAAGTTCAGAGAGGAGCTGTACCGTTTGCTAACATATCCGATCCTTTGCACTGGAAAGATATTTAAATCGGTAAAGTGATAGGTAGAATAATATAATAAAAAACGAGTGACCAGCTGGGCTTCATGCTCTGGGGTTTATCGGAAACATATACCATTTAATGTGTGGACATTTGATGTCATTTCGCCCTGTCGGTCACGCCCAGGTGCTTAGGTGGTTCATGTGCTCAATGAGTCTCACCGCATGTACCTATTCCCAAGTGCTCAGTTCAATCATACAACTTATGTTGTTTTCATCAATATGCATACATACAGTGGCTTGCAAAAGTATTCATACCCCTTGAACTTTTCCACATTTGTCACGTTACAACCACAAACATAAATGTATTTTATTGGGATTTTATTTGATAGACCAACACAAAGTGGCGCATAATTGTGAAGTGGAAGAAAATTGATCCATGGTTTCCAAATTTTTATTACAAATAAAAAAACTGAAAATTGTCGCGTGCAAAAGAATTCAGCCCCCCTGAGTCAATACTTTGTAGAACCACCTTTCGCTGCAATTACAGCTGCAAGTCTTTTGGGGTATGTCGCTACCAGCTTTGCACATCTAGAGACTGACATTTTTGCCCAATTTCTTTGCAAAATAGCTCAAGCTCAGTCGGATTGGATGGAGAGCGTCTGTGAACAGCAATTGTCAAGTCTTGCCAGAGATTCTCAATTGGAGTTGGGTCTGGACTTTGATTGGGCCATTCTAACACATGAATATGCTTTGATCTAAACCATTCCATTGTAGCTCTGGCTGTATGTTTAGGGTTGTTGTCCTGCTGGAAGGTGAACCTCCGCCCCAGTCTCAAGTCTTTTGCAGACTCTAACAGGTTTTCTTCCCAGTTTGCCCTGTATTTGGGTCCATCCCTCTTCCCATCAATTCTGACCAGCTTCCCTGTCCATGCTGAAGAAAAGCATCGCCACAGCATGATGCTGCCACCACCATGTTTCACAGTGGGGTTGGTGTGTTCAGGGTGATGTGCAGTGTTAGTTTCCCACCACACATAGCGTTTTGCATTTATGCCAAAAACTTTAATTTTGGTATCATCAGACCAGAGCACCTTCCTCCACATGTTTGCTGTGTCCCCCACATGGCTTACGGCAAATTGCAAACGGGACTTCTTATGGCTTTGTTTCAACAATGGCTTTCTTCTTGCCACTCTTCCATAAAGGCCCTGATTTGTGGAGTGCACGACCTAATAGTTGTCCTGTGGACAGAATCTCCCACCTGAGCTGTGGATCTCTGCAGCTCCTCCAGAGTTACCATGGAATCTCTTGGCTGCTTCTTCTGATCAATGCTCTCCTTGCCCTGGCCCTGTCAGTTTAGGTGGACTGCCATGTCTTGGTAGGTTTGCAGTTGTGCCATACTCTTTGGGGGGGGGGGGGGGGGGGGGATTTTCGGATGATAGATTGAACAGTGCTCCGTGAATATGTTCCAAAGCTTGTGATATATTTTATAACCTAACCCTGCTGGCCTTTTTAAACTTCTCCACAGCTTTATCCCTGATCTGTCTGGTTTGTTTCCTTGGGCTTCATGATGCCCAAGGAACATTGTGTTGTTCACGAATGTTCTCTAAACAAACCTCTGAGGCCTTCACACAGAACAGCTGTATTTATACTGAGATTATATTACACACAAGTGGACTCTGATTTACTAATTAGGTGACTTCTGAAGGCCAATTGGTGCACTGGATTTTATTTGGGGTATCAGAGTAAAGGGGGCTGAATATTTTTGCACGCCCCACTTTTCAGATTATTATTTGTAAAAAAAGGTTTTAAAACCATGTCTCATTTTTCCTTCCATTCACAATTTTTTCTCCACTTTGTGTTGGTCTATCATTAATATCCTAATAAAATTTACATTTTACGTTTGTGATTGTAACGTGACAAAATGTGGAAAAGTTCAAGGGGTAGAATACTTTTTGAAAGTCTCTGTATGCCGAAGAAGATATGTTTTCAAACGGAGTGAAAGATTTTTCAGTTCAATATATGCAACGTGTTATTCAAGGTCAATCTGCAATGAAAGGGACAAATGCTTAAATTAAAATCACAAGGCACAATAGTAGGACAAGTGCATATACGTACAGTGAAATGGATTTAAAAAGGAGCAGTGGGGTGTATGTAATAGAAAATGTATTACCTGCCAATACTATCTCTCTATG
>JAVHYY010000155.1:0-50112 GCA_035221665.1 Okamejei kenojei
CCTTCTCTTGGTTGATTAGCATGGGATTAAAATATAACTAAATTCCCCTGATGACACAGCGTGTGCCACTTGGCATTGAGCGAGAGTTCAGTCGCGTGCGCGTGATCGAGCGCGCTTTGCCACTGAAACTATAACATAACCAACTTAGGTATCTTCGGCAATTGACAATGAATGTGCTTACTCCACTACTAAACAATATCAGGTACCATGTTCCATCCCAGAATTTCAGAAGTAACTAGGCCTGGGGAAGTTGAAATTAAAACACCTTTCCGAAAACCTTAGTATTACGGATGGAGATCCTACAGACTGAAGTTCGACCCCCAGATAGGTACGAGGACAGGCAACAAATCCTTGTGCCTAAATTGATGGCACTTTAGCTCACCCGAACATAGAAAATGTAATTCGGCACAGACATTCCATCTGTGATGGAAGCTGTGTGGTAATTAATGTTCCCATGTAAACAAAACCTTCCCAATTTCCTGACATAAGAATGGTATTGCTTTTCACCGTACTATTCCTTTCAGACGATGTGGATGATATCCACAGTAACCGCTTTGGATAGACCAGACCCAAGATAATTGTCTTTCTTAAAATCTGCAAATTAATTAAATAGCTCGGTCATACAATGGGCACGAATGTGCCAGTCCAGGTTCAACCAACAGAACACTAGACGTTTTGGAAGCCACCATAATAGGCTGTGTAATAATGTTCCTGTGTAGCCAGTCGATACCACCAACTCCTGAGGTGGGAATCCTGCTTGATCCACACACAAGCACAGACTGATGAAGCCGATGGGGAGAAAATCATATAAACATTTCCGCCCCTGATGTAGCGATGCGCATTGACCGCTACTGCCTCTGGATCTAGTTCCATGAAACATACTTCGGTACCTGGAGTGATGAAGTCCGGATGCAAACAAATCAAATCTGCATCCTATACCAAAGAACAAGTCATTAAATGCATCATAATTGAACATCAAGTTCTGTGTTGCATTGAATTTTGGTGTGACCTGGTGAGTCATGCCACCACATTGAGTATACCTGGCAAATAGACAGCTGAAATCGAAATTGTTCTTTTTTAAATGCATCCATGCCAATTAGTAAAGTTTTAGCCAATCTGTCACAATGTCAATTCATTCCACCATGTGTCTCCCATCAAAGCAATAACCAGGCAGAGCCTATCCTACTCGCGTCCGAGAGCAGGGACTGGTTCGGGCGTGTTCATCTAGTATGGCCGTAGGCATTAACATACGCCACTGCCATGCACATGGAGTTGGTGAATTGAAGCTGAACATGTACGAATGCTGCTTGTTGATACAATTAAGCCTTGAAGCCCATAAAAATGCTCCTAAATTTCTAAATATTAATTCCATATGATTGGAGAATAAAATGCCTCATGCCTATTCCATGTGCCTCCACAGCTAAAAATGGTACAAGTACAGCACCCCAACCATGTTGGGCACTAGCATCAGTCTGCAAACTGAGGTGTTTGTTCCATCAGAATTTTGCTGAAAACAATTTGAAGTGTTTTTCTTATCCCGCAGCACTGTACTTCACGATCTGGCTTCAAATGGAAATGCATAGGCTGGTTGAAATGGACCTGCATGTTTCCTGAGTGCCTATACCTACGCCCTCTATAAATTTCGGGTATGCAAAGTCTATACTGCACAGCTGAGAAGGCACCTATCAATTTACCAATCAAGTTGCCACACCATGTCTAATTGGAAGGTGATTGCTCCCCCAAGAGCTTGATGCAGCCTTCAATTAAATCTAATCTCTTGCCCTTGGGCAGAGTCACAGACATGTGAGTTGTATTAACTGTGAATCCCAAATAGTCAATTACTTTAACAGTACCATTTGATTTAGCTATGGATGTGACCAATCTCTCAACCATGAGTGTTACTGCTGAATCTGATATCTAGGGCTGTGGTTAACCCAGTAGTCAAGTGAGCTTGAATTCCATAATTCCCCCATCTAACTCTCTTTTCAGATACCCTTTATTTTCTTCATGATCAGTCATCGTTCAGGTCTCTTGGCATGCATCCATTTCAACATGTGGAAACCAATTGCTTGGCAGTAGCGAATGTTTCCATTTTTTTAATTATACTGCACACCAACATGGACTACAAAGTCCTGTCAGGTTCAAAATAATCAATTTCCGCTTACTACACCATCTTTCTTTTAAAACAATGCTGGGCACAATTCCAGTGGCTTGGAATGTTAATATTATGCAGTTTTACATGTTTAGATGCACTAAGTGGCTGACTATGTCTTACCATTGTGGTATTGTGCAACCAAGTGTAAGTGGTACCCTTATCCATGGTTCGGAAAGTGCCAGACCAACGTATCTGCCTGGTTACCTCATAGATTAGCATGCATGGAACCTCTGCCCCACTTCATGCTGCCACTAGGATCAGTGAACCTCTTCTACTACTGATGAAGGCATAGGGTGCTGTCTCCCGAAACGATGAAGCTGTTGCTCGTCGTCAGCATTGAATGGTCTGACAGCTTTTGCTTCATCCACCATGTTTTGTCTGTTGAAATAGACCTTACCTGAATAGAAGATTCAGCAGAATAGGCTCTAATGTCCACCTGATAGCGGTGTTCACTCCATTGTGTGGGGATGGCAAAACCTTGCTGCCAGGAATTGGGACCTCTGGACACATGCCCTTCATCCCTTGGGGTATGCTCCAGGGCTATATCCTCAGACTCCGGCATCAGATTTTACACTGACCCGGCATGCTCCCATCTTCCAAGAGGGAGACATTAAGCTGCCCTGTTACAGAGTAGCGGCTAGCGCGGGCTCTCCCATAGGCTGGTGCTGCCTGCCCAGACTCGGCATCCAAATTAAGCAGCCCTGTGTAAGGCGCTGCGGATGCGGGCTCTCCACAGCCCCAGCGCTGACACAGACTCAGCATGAAAAACATGAAGCAGCCCTGTGCAAGGCGCTGCTTGTTGCGGGCTCCGCATTATCCATGTACTGACACAACTCCTGCTAGTGTATCTAGACGGAGCCTCTCTCCAGTAGGGGCTTCCATTCTGGCTAACCTCAACATTTTATACATTATGGGTGGAAACCCTCCCGGCACCAGGACTTGCCGTTCTGGTCGGTTTTATCCCATATCCTGGGGACCACTGCAGTCTGGGCGCCGCATTGCTGCTGGGTTTCCCCTCCCTGGGAAACACAGCGCTGGAAGTCACTGACCGTTATCAGTGACTGCGATCAAGAAGCCGACATTCACCAGCTACCCGCTTCTGTGGTTGGAACCGGGGTGTCCCCACAGTTCAAAGCCAATTCCCTCGTCGGACTTCACCAAAATTATCAAGCATCTGGATAAACAGGTCTGATCAGGAACAGTCAACATGGGATTTTGTGCCTGGAAGGTCATGTTTGACAAACCCGTCTTGAATTTTTTTGAAGCGGTAACTAGGGAAATTGATGAGGGGAAAAGCAGTGGATGTGTCTATATGGATTTCAGTAAGGCCTTTGACAAGGTTCCCCCATGGAAGGTTGGTTAAGAAGGTTCAATCTTTGGGTGTTAATGCGGAGTAGCAAGATGGATTCAACAGTGGCTGAATGGGAGAATGAGATCAGAGATTAATGGTGGATGGCTGTTTGTCAGGTTGGAAGCCGGTGACCAGTGGGTGGCCTCAGGGATCTTGTTGGGTCCACTGTTGTTGGGTGTCATGTACATCAATAGATCTGGATGAATGGGGTGGGAAAATTGGATTAAGTAAGTATGCAGATGATACTAAGATAGGTGGGTTGAGTGGATAATGAAGTAGATTTTCAAAAGTCTACAGAGAGATTTGGGCCATTGGAAGTGGGCTGAAAGATGGCAGATGGAGTTTATGCTGATAAGTGTGAAGTGGCTACATCTTGGCAGGACAAATCAAAATAGGACGTACATGGTAAATGGTAGGGAATTGAGGAATGCTGTGAACAGAGGGATCTAGAATAACTGTGCATAGTTCCCTGAAGGTGGAATCGCATGTATTAGATAGGGTGGTAAAGAAAGCCTTTGGTGTGCTGGCCTTTATAAATCAGAGCATTGAATATAGGAGTAGGGAAGTAATGTTAAAATTGTACAAGGCATTGGTAAGACCAATTCTGGAGTATGGTGTACAATTTTGGTCCGCCTAGTTATAGGAAGGATGTCAACAAAATAGAGAGAGTACAGAGGAGATTTACTAGAATGTTGCCAGGGTTCCAGCAACTATTGTTACAGAGAAAGGTTGAACAATTAGGTCTTTATTCTTTGGAGCGCAGAAGGTTAAGGGTGGGGACTTGATTGAGGTCTTTTAAAATGATGAAAGGGATAGACAGAGTTAACGTGGATACGTTTTTCCCAATTGAGGGTAGGGAAGTTTCAAACAAGAGGGCATGACATGAGAATTAAGGGACAGAGGTTTCGGGTAACGTGAGGGGGAACTTCTTTTACTCACAGGTGTGTCGTTGACTGTGTGGAATCAGCTTCCAGCAGAAGTGGTGGAGGCAGGATTGATTTTAACATTTAAGAGTAAAGTGGATAGGTATATGGACGTGAAGGGAATGGAGGGTATGGTCTGAGTGCAGGTAGATGGGACTAGGGGAAAACAAATGGTCGGCACGGACTGGAAGGGCCAAGAGGGCCTGTTTCTGTGCTGTAATTGTTATATGGTTATATGGTTAAAAACAAAACTTACCTGTTGTTTAAACTTACCACTGGCAGGAGCGACTCACCTGCCAGTCCGGTGCTTCACCATGCAATTGGACCATAATTTATTTTAATTTTTAATTTGTTGGCCTGCACTTTCCTTGAACTTGTATGATATGAATGTGAATTTGGTTGGCCTGCACTCTGCTTGAAATGGAATTAAATGAATTTGAATTTGGTGGCCTGCACTCTGCTTGAAATGTTATGAAATGAATTTGAAATTGGTGGACTGCACACTGCTGGAAATGGTATGAAATAAATTTAAATTTGGTGGCCTGCACTCTGCTTGAAATGGTATTAAATGAATTTTAATTTGGGGGCCAGCACTCTGCTTAAAATTGAATGAAATTGAATTAGAATTTGGTGGCCTGCGCTCTGCTTGAAATGGAATTAAACTGAATTTGAATTTGGTGACCTGTACACTGCTTGAAATGGAATGAAATAGAATGTGAATTTGGTGGCCTGCAATCTGCTTGATATGGTATGGAATTGAATTTGTTTGCCAGCACTCTGCTTGAAATGGAATGAAATTTAATTTGGTTGCCTCCACTCTGCTTGAAATGGTATGAAATTCAATTTGGTGGCCTGCACTCTGCTGGAAATGGTATGGAATTGAATTTGTTTGCCAGCACTCTGCTTGAAATGGAATGAAATTTAATTTGGTTGCCTCCACTCTGCTTGAAATGGTATGAAATTCAATTTGGTGGCCTGCACTATGCTTGAAATGGAATGAAACTAAATTTGAATTTGATGGCCTGCACTCTTCTTGAAATAGAATGAAATTGAATTTGAATTTTGTGGCCTGCAATCTGCTCAAAATGGTATGAAAGGAATTTGAATATGGTGTCCTGCACTTTGCTTGAAATGGTATGAAGTTGATTTTGGTGACCTGCAGTGTGCTTGAAATGGTATGCAATTTAGGTGGCCTGCACTCTGCCTGTAATGGTATGAAAGAGAATTTGTTGGCCTGCCCTCTGCTTGAAATTGTTTAAAATTGGTATTTGGTGCCCTTTACTCTCCTTGAAATGGTATGCAATTGAATTTAGTGGCCTGCACTCTGCTTCAAATTGTATGAAATTGAATTTAGTGGCCTGCACTCTGCTTCAAACTGTATGAAATTGAATTTAGTGGCCTGCACTCTGCTTCAAATTGTATGAAATTGAATTTGCTGGCCTGCATTCTGCTTGAAATGGTATGGAATTGAATTTTCTGGCCTGCACACTGCATGAAATGGTATGAAATTGAATTTAGTTGACCTGCACTCTTTTTGAAATGGTATGAAATTTAATTTGGTGGCCTGCACTTTGCTTGAAATGGTATGAAATTGTACTTGTTGACCTGCACTCTTTTTGAAATGGTATGAAATTGAATTTGGTGGCCAGCACTCTGGTTGAAAATGAGATATGAAATTCAATTTTTTTGTTGGCCTGCACTCAGCTTGAAATGGCATTAAATCGAATTTGGTTTCCTGCACTCTGCAAAGAAATGGTATGAAATTGAATTTTAATGCCCTGCACTCTGTTTGAAATGGTATGAAATTGAATTTGGTGCCTGCACTCTAATGGAAATGGTATGGAATTGAATTTGTTTTGCCAGCACTCTGCTTGAAATGGAATGAAATTTAATTTGGTTGACTCCACTCTGCTTGAAAATGAAATTCAATTGGTGGCCTGCACTCTGATTGACAATGGTATGGGAATTGAATTTTTGTTGGCCTGCATTCTTTTTGAAATGGTATGAATTGACTTTAGTGCCAGCACTCTGATTGAAATGGTATACATTTCAATTTGGTGGCCTGCACTTTGCTTGCAATAGTATGAAATTGAATTTGGTTGCCTGCACTCTGTATGGAATGGTATGTATTGAATTTAGTGGAAAGGAACTCTGTTTGAAATGGTATGAAATTGAATTTGGTGGGCTGCACTATACTCAAAATGGAATTAAATGAATTTGAATCTGGTGCCCTGAACTCTGCTTGAAATGGTATGAAATTGAATTTGGTGGCCTGCACTATGCTTGAAATGGAATGAAACTAAATTTGAATTTGATGGCCTGCACTCTTCTTGAAATGGAATGAAATTGAATTTGAATTTTATGGCCTGCACTCTGCTCAAAATGGTATGAAAGGAATTTGAATATGGTGTCCTGCACTTTGCTTGAAATGGTATGAAGTTGATTTTGGTGAACTGCAGTGTGCTTGAAATGGTATGCAATTTAATTTGGTGGCCTGTACTCTGCCTGTAATGGTATGAAAGAGAATTTGTTGGCCTGTACTCTGCTTGAAATTGTTTAAAATTGAATTTGGTGGCCTGCACTCTGCTTGAAATAGTATGCAATTGAATTTAGTGGCCTGCACTCTGCTTCAAATTGTATGAAATTGAATTTAGTGGCCTGCACTCTGCTTCAAATTGTATGAAATTGAATTTAGTGGCCTGCACTCTGCTTCAAATTGTATGAAATTGAATTTGCTGGCCTGCATTCTGTTGAAGTGGCATGGAATTGAATTTTCTGGCATGCACACTGCATGAAATGGTATGAAATTGAATTTAGTTGACTGCACTCTGTTTGAAATGGTATGAAATTGAATTTGGTGGCCTGCACTCTGCTTGAAATGGTATGAAATTGTACTTGTTGACCTGCACTCTTTTTGAAATGGTATGAAATTGAATTTGGTGCCTGCCCTCTGCTTGAAATGTATGAAATTCAATTTGTTGGCCTGCACTCAGCTTGAAATGGCATTAAATCGAATTTGTGGATTCCTGCACTCTCCAAGAAATGGTATGAAATTGAATTTAATGCCTGAACTCTTTTGAAATGGAATGAAATTGAATTTGGTGGCCTGAACTCTGTTTGAAATGGTATGAAATTGAATTTGGTGGCCTGCACTCTGCTTGAAATAGTATGCAATTGAATTTAGTGGCCTGCACTCTGCTTCAAATTGTATGAAATTGAATTTAGTGGCCTGCACTCTGCTTCAAATTGTATGAAATTGAATTTAGTGGCCTGCACTCTGCTTCAAATTGTATGAAATTGAATTTGCTGGCCTGCATTCTGTTGAAGTGGCATGGAATTGAATTTTCTGGCATGCACACTGCATGAAATGGTATGAAATTGAATTTAGTTGACTGCACTCTGTTTGAAATGGTATGAAATTGAATTTGGTGGCCTGCACTCTGCTTGAAATGGTATGAAATTGTACTTGTTGACCTGCACTCTTTTTGAAATGGTATGAAATTGAATTTGGTGGCCTGCACTCTGCTTGAAATGGTATGAAATTCAATTTGTTGGCCTGCACTCAGCTTGAAATGGCATTAAATCGAATTTGGTTTCCTGCACTCTCCATGAAATGGTATGAAATTGAATTTAATGCCCTGAACTCTGTTTGAAATGGAATGAAATTGAATTTGGTGGCCTGAACTCTGTTTGAAATGGTATGAAATTGAATTTGGTGGCCTGCACTCTGCTTGAAATGGAATTAAATTGAAATTGAATTTGGTGGCCTCCACTCTGCTTGAAATGCTCTGGAATTGAATATGGTGGCCTGCACTCTGCTTGAAATGGTATGAAATTGAATTGGGTCGCCTGCACCTTGCTTGAAATGATATGAAATTAAATTGGGTGGCCTGCAATCTGCTTTAGATGGTTTGGAATTGAATTTGGTGGCCTGCACTCTGCATCAAATGGTATGAAATAAATTTGAATTTGGTTGCATGCACTTTGCTTGAAATTGTATTAAATTATTTTTAATTTGGTGGCCAGCACTCTGTTTAAATTTGAATGAAATTGAATAAGAATTTGGTGGCCTGCACTCTGCTTGAAATCAAATTAAACTGAATTTGAATTTGGTGGACTGTACTCTGCTTGGAATGGAATGAAATAGAAAGTGAATTTGGTGGCCTGCACTCTGCTTGAAATGGTATGGAATTGAATTTGGTGGCCTGCACTCTACTGGAAATGGTATGGAATTGAATTTGTTGGCCAGCACTCTGCATGAAATGGAATGAAATTTAATTTGTTTCCCTCCACGCTGCTTGAAATGGTATGAAATTCAATTTGGTGGCCAGCACTCTGGTTAAAATGGTATGAAATTGAATTTGGTGGCCTGCACTCTACTGGAAATGGTATGGAATTGAATTTGTTTGCCAGCACTCTGCTTGAAATGGAATGAAATTTAATTTGGTTGGCTCCACTCTGCTTGAAATGGTATGAAATTGAATTTGGTGGCCTGCACTATACTCGAAATGGAATTAAATGAATTTGAATCTGGTGCCCTGAACTCTGCTTGAAATGGTATGAAATTGAATTTGGTGGCCTGCACTATGCTTGAAATGGAATGAAACTGAATTTGAATTTGATGGCCTGCACTCTGCTCAAAATGGTATGAAAGGAATTTGAATATGGTGTCCTGCACTTTGCTTGAAATGGTATGGTTGAATTTGGTGAACTGCAGTGTGCTTGAAATGGTATGCAATTTAATTTGGTGGCCTGTACTCTGCCTGTAATGGTATGAAAGAGAATTTGTTGGCCTGCACTCTGCTTGAAATTGTTTAAAATTGAATTTGGTGGCCTGCACTCTGCTTGAAATAGTATGCAATTGAATTTAGTGGCCTGCACTCTGCTTCAAATTGTATGAAATTGAATTTAGTGGCCTGCACTCTGCTTCAAATTGTATGAAATTGAATTTAGTGGCCTGCACTCTGCTTCAAATTGTATGAAATTGAATTTGCTGGCCTGCATTCTGTTGAAGTGGTATGGAATTGAATTTGGTGGGCTGAACTTTGCTTGAAATGGAATTCAATTGAATTTGGTGGCCTGCCCTCTGATTGAAATGGAATTAAACTGAATTTGAATTTGGTGGTATGTACTCTGCTTGAAATGGAATGCAATAGAATGTGAATTTGGTGGCCTGCACTCTGTTTGACATGGTACGGAATTGAATTTGGTGGCCTGCACTCTACTGGAAATTGTAAGGAATTGAATTTGTTGGCCAGCGCTCTGATTGAAATGGAAAGAAACTTAATTTGATTGCCTCCACTCTGCTTGAAATGGTATGAAAATCAATTTGGTGGGCTGCACTCTGGTTGAAATGGTATAAAATTCAATTTAGCGGCCTGCACTCTGTATGGAATGGTATGTATTGAATTTAATGGAAAGGCGCTCTGTTTGAAATGGTATGAAATTGAATTTGGTGGTCTGAACTCTGCTTGAAATAGTATGAAATTGAATGTGGTGCCCTGCCAACTGCTTGAAATGGAATTAAATTGAAATTGAATATGGTGGCCACCACTCTGCTTGAAATGGTATGGAATTGAATTTGGTTACTTGCTTCAAATGGTATGAAATTGAAATTGCTGGCCTGCACTATGCATGATATGGTATTTAATTGAATTTAGTGGCCTGCAGTCTGCTTCAAATTGTATTACATTGAATTTGCTGTCCAGCATTCAGCATGAAATGGTATGGAATTGCATTTGGTGGCCTGCACTCTGCATGAAATGGTATGAAATCGTATTTGTTGATGTGCAATCTTTTTGAAATGGTATGACATTGAATTTGGTGTTCAGCACTCTGGTTGAAATGAGATGAAATTCAATTTGGTGACCTGCACTCTGCTTGAGTACAGGTATGAAATTAATTTGAATTTGATTGCCTGCACACTGTTTGAAATGGAAATTAATTGAATTTGAATTTGGTGCCCTGCCCACTGCTTGAAATGGAATTAAATTGAAATTGAATATGGTCGCCTCCACTCTGTTTGAAATGGTATGGAATTGAATTTGGTTACTTGCTTGAAATGGTATGAAATTGAATTTGGTGGCCTGCACTCTGCTTGAAATGGTATGAAATGAATTTGAATTTGGTTGCCTGCACTCTGCTTAAAATGGAATGAAACTAAATTTGAATTTGATGGCCTGCACTCTTCTTGAAATAGAATGAAATTGTATTTGAATTTTAAGGCCTGCAATCTGCTCAAAATGGTATGAAAGGAATTTGAATATGGTGTCCTGCACTTTGCTTGAAATGGTATGAAGTTGATTTTGGTGACCTGCAGTGTGCTAGAAATGGTATGCAATTTAGGTGGCCTGCACTCTGCCTGTAATGGTATGAAAGAGAATTTGTTGGCCTGCACTCTGCTTGAAATTGTTTAAAATTGAATTTGGTTGCCTACACTCTGCTTGAAATGGTATGCAATTGAATTTAGTGGCCTGCACTCTGCTTCAAATTGTATGAAATTGAATTTAGTGGCCTGCACTCTGCTTCAAACTGTATGAAATTGAATTTAGTGGCCTGCACTCTGCTTTAAATTGTATGAAATTGAATTTGCTGGCCTGCATTCTGCTTGAAATGGTATGGAATTGAATTTTCTGGCCTGCACACAGCATGAAATGGTATGAAATTAAATGTAGTTGACTGCACTCTGTTTGAAATGGTATGAAATTGAATTTGGTGGCCTGCACTCTGCTTGAAATGGTATGAAATTGTACTTGTTGACCTGCACTCTTTTTGAAATGGTATGAAATTGAATTTGGTGGTCAGCACTCTGGTTGAAATGATATGAAATTCAATTTGTTGGCCTGCACTCAGCTTGAAATGGCATTACATCGAATTTGGTTTCCTGCACTCTGCATGAAATGGTATGAAATTGAATTTAATGCCCTGCACTCTGTTTGAAATGGTATGAAATTGAATTTGGTGGCCTGCACTCTACTGGAAATGGTATGGAATTGAATTTGTTTGCCAGCACTCTGCTTGAAATGGAATGAAATTTAATTTGGTTGCTTCCACTCTGCTTGAAATGGTATGAAATTCAATTTGGTGGCCTGCATTCTGATTGAAATGGTATGGAATTGAATTTGTTGGCCTGCATTCTTTTTGAAATGGCATGAAATTGACTTTAGTGGCCAGCACTCTGATTGAAATGGTATACATTTCAATTTGGTGGCCTGCACTTTGCTTGCAATAGTATGAAATTGAATTTGGTTGCCTGCACTCTGTATGGAATGGTATGTATTGAATTTAGTGGAAAGGAACTCTGTTTGAAATGGTATGAAATTGAATTTGGTGGCCTGCGCTATACTCGAAATGGAATTAAATGAATTTGAATCTGGTGCCCTGAACTCTGCTTGAAATGGTATGAAATTGAATTTGGTGGCCTGCACTATGCTTGAAATGGAATGAAACTAAATTTGAATTTGATGGCCTGCACTCTTCTTGAAATGGAATGAAATTGAATTTGTATTTTATGGCCTGCACTCTGCTCAAAATGGTATGAAAGGAATTTGAATATGTTGTCCTGCACTTTGCTTGAAATGGTAATGAAGTTGAACTTTGGTGAACTGCAGTGTGCTTGAAATGGTAATGCAATTTAATTTGGTGGCCTGTACTCTGCTGTAATGGTATGAAAGATAATTTGTTGGCCTGCACTCTGCTTGAAATTGTTTAAAATTGAATTTGGTGGCCTGCACTCTGCTTGAAATAGTATGCAATTGAATTTAGTGGCCTGCACTCTGCTTCAAATTGTATGAAATTGAATTTGGTGGCCTGCACTCTGCTTGAAATGGTATGAAATTGTACTTGTTGACCTGCACTCTTTTTGAAATGGTATGAAATTGAATTTGGTGGCCAGCACTCTGGTTGAATATGTTATGAAACTGAAATTTCCTGGCATGCACTCAGCTTGAAATGGCATTAAATCTAATTTGGTTTCCTGCACTCTCCATGAAATGGTATGAAATTGAATTTAATGCCCTGAACTCTGTTTGAAATGGAATGAAATTGAATTTGGTGGCCTGCACTCTGCTTGAAATGCTCTGGAATTGAATATGGTGGCCTGCACTCTGCTTGAAATGGTATGAAATTGAATTGGGTGGCCTGCACCTTGCTTGAAATGATATGAAATTAAATTGGGTGGCCTGCATCTGCTTTAGATGGTTTGGAATTGAATTTGGGGGCCTGCACTGGTATGAAATAAATTTGAATTTGGTTGCATGCACTTTGCTTGAAATTGTATTAAATTATTTTTAATTTGGTGGCCAGCACTCTGTTTAAATTTGAATGAAATTGAATAAGAATTTGGTGGCCTGCACTCTGCTTGAAATCAAATTAAACTGAATTTGAATTTGGTGGTCTGTACTCTGCTTGGAATGGAATGAAATAGAAAGTGAATTTGGTGGCCTGCACTCTACTGGAAATGGTATGGAATTGAATTTGTTGGCCAGCACTCTGCATGAAATGGAATGAAATTTAATTTGTTTCCCTCCACGCTGTTTGAAATGGTATGAAATTCAATTTGGTGGCCTGCACTCTGCTCAAAATGGTATGAAATTGAATTTGGTGGCCTGCACTCTGCTTGAAATGGTATGGAATTGAATTTGGTGGCCTGCACTCTACTGGAAATGGTATGGAATTGAATTTGTTGGCCAGCACTCTGCATGAAATGGAATGAAATTTAATTTGTTTCCCTCCACGTTGCTTGAAATGGTATGAAATTCAATTTGGTGGCCTGCACTCTGCTCGAAATGGTATGAAATTGAATTTGTTGGCCTGCACTCTTTTTGAAATGGTATGAAATTGAATTTGGTGAGCTGAACTTTGCTTGAAATGGAATTCAATTGAATTTGGTGGCCTGCCCTCTGCATGAAATGGAATGAAACTAAATTTGAATTTGGTGGCCCGCACTCTTCTTGAAATGAAATGAAATTGAATTTAGAATTTGGGTGGCCTGCACTCTGATTGAAATGGAATTAAACTGAATTTGAATTTGGTGGTATGTACTCTGCTTGAAATGGAATGCAATAGAATGTGAATTTGGCGGCCTGCACTCTGTTTGAAATGGTACAGAATTGAATTTGGTGGCCTGCACTCTATTGGAAATTGTAAGGAATTGAATTTGTTGGCCAGCACTCTGATTGAAATGGAAAGAAACTTAATTTGGTCGCCTCCACTCTGCTTGAAATGGTATGAAATTCAATTTGGTGGGCAGCACTCTGGTTGAAATGGTATAAAATTTAATTTAGCGGCCTGCACTCTGTATGGAATGGTATGTATTGAATTTAATGGAAAGGCGCTCTGTTTGAAATGGTATGAAATTGAATTTGGTGGCCTGAACTCTGCTTGAAATAGTATGAAATTGAATTTGGTGCCCTGCCATCTGCTTGAAATGGAATTAAATTGAAATTGAATAGTGTGGCCACCACTCTGCTTGAAATGGTATGGAATTGAATTTGGTTACTTGCTTCAAATGGTATGAAATTGAAATTGCTGGCCTGCACTATGCATGATATGGCATTTAATTGAATTTAGTGGCCTGCACTCTGCTTCAAATTGTATTAAATTGAATTTGCTGTCCTGCACTCTGCATGAAATGGTATGAAATCGTATTTGTTGATGTGCAATCTTTTTGAAATGGTATGAAATTGAATTTGGTGTTCAGCACTCTGGTTGAAATGATATGAAATTCAATTTGGTGACCTGCACTCTGCTTGAGTGCAGGTATGAAATTAATTTGAATTTGATTGCCTGCACATTGTTTGAAATGGAAATTAATTGAATTTGAATTTGGTGCCCTGCCCTCTGCTTGAAATGGAATTAAATTGAAATTGAATATGGTCGCCTCCACTCTGTTTGAAATGGTATGGAATTGAATTTGGTTACTTGCTTGAAATGGTATGAAATTGAATTTGGTGGCCTGCACTCTGCTTGAAATGGTATGAAATGAATTTGAATTTGGTTGCCTGCACTCTGCTTAAAAATGGAATTAAATGAATTTGAATTTGGTGGCCAGCACTCTGCTTAAAATTGAATGACATTGAATTTAAATTTGGTGGCCTGCACTCTGCTTGAAATGGTATTAAATGAATTTGAATTTGGTGGCCTGTACTCTGCTTGAAATGGAATGAAATAGAATGTGAATTGTGGCCTGCACTCTACTGGAAATGGTATGGAATTGAATTTGTTGGCCAACATTCGGCTTGAAATTGAATGAAATTTAATTTGGTTGTCTCCACTCTGCTTAAAATGGTAGGACATTCAATTTGGTGGGCTGCACTCTGCTTGAAATGGTATGGAATTGAATTTGTTGGCCTGCACTCTTTTTGAAATGGTATGAAATTGAATTTGGTGGCCAGCACTTCTGATTGAAATGGTATAAAATTCAATTTGACGACCTGCACTTTACTTGCAATTGAATTTGGTTGCCTGCACTCTGTATGGAATGGTATGTATTGAATTTAGTGGACAGGCACTTTGTTTGAAATGGTATGAAATTGAATTTGGTGGCCTGAACTCTGCTTGAAATGGTATGAAATTGAATTATGGTTGCCTCCACACTGCATGAAATGGAATGAAATTCAATTTGGTGGCCTGCACTCTTTTCTGAAATGGTATGAAATTGAATTTGGTTACTTGCTTGAAATGGTATGAAATTGAATTTGGTGGCCTGCACTCTGCTTGAAATGGTATGAAATGAATTTGAATTTGGTTGCCTGCACTCTGCTTAAAATGGAATTAAATGAATTTGAATTTGGTGGCCAGCACTCTGCTTAAAATTGAATGACATTGAATTTAAATTTGGTGGCCTGCACTCTGCTTGAAATGGTATTAAATGAATTTGAATTTGGTGGCCTGTACTCTGCTTGAAATGGAATGAAATAGAACGTGAATTTGGTGGCCTGCACTCTACTGGAAATGGTATGGAATTGAATTTGTTGGCCAACATTCGGCTTGAAATTGAATGAAATTTAATTTGGTTGTCTCCACTCTGCTTAAAATGGTAGGACATTCAATTTGGTGGGCTGCACTCTGCTTGAAATGGTATGGAATTGAATTTGTTGGCCTGCACTCTTTTTGAAATGGTATGAAATTGAATTTGGTGGCCAGCACTCTGATTGAAATGGTATAAAATTCAATTTGACGACCTGCACTTTACTTGCAATTGAATTTGGTTGCCTGCACTCTGTATGGAATGGTATGTATTGAATTTAGTGGACAGGCACTTTGTTTGAAACGGTATGAAATTGAATTTGGTGGCCTGAACTCTGCTTGAAATGGTATGAAATTGAATTATGGTTGCCTCCACTCTGCATGAAATGGAATGAAATTCAATTTGGTGGCCTGCACTCTTTCTGAAATGGTATGAAATTGAATTTGGTGGGCTGAACTTTGATTGAAATTGAATTAAATTGAATTTGGTGGCCTGCCCTCTGCTTGAAATGGAATTAAGCTAAATTTGAATTTTGGTGGCCTGCACTCTTCTTAAAATGTAATTAAACTGAATTTGAATTTGGTGACATGTTCTCTGCTTGAAATGGAATGTAAGAGAAAGTGAATTTAGTTGCCTGCACTCTGCTTGAAATGGTACGGAATTGAATTTGGTGGCCTGCACTCTACTGGAAATGGTAAGGAATTGAATTTGTTGGCCAGCACTCTGCTTGAAATGGAAAGAAATTTAATTTGCTTGCCTCCACTCTGCTTGAAATGGTATGAAATTGAATTTGGTTGCCTGCACTCTGTATGGAATGGTATGTATTGAATTTAGTGGAAAGGCACTCTGTTTGAAATGGTATGAAATTGAATTTGGTGGCCTGCACTCTGCTTGAAATGGAATGAAACTAAATTTGAACTTGATGGCCTGCAGTCATCTTGAAATGGAATGAAATTGAAGTTGAATTTAATGGCCTGCACTCTGCTCAAAATGCTATGAAATGAATCTGAATGTGGTGTCCTGCACTTTGCTTGAAATGGTATGAAATTGAATTTGGTGATGTGCAGTCTGCTTGAAATGGTATGAAATTGAATTTGGTGGCCTGCACTCTGCCTGTAATAGTATGAAAGATAATTTGGTGGCCTGCACTCTGCCTGTAATAGTATGAAAGAGAATTTGTTGGCCTGCACTCTGCTTGAAATGGTTTAAAATTGAATTTGGTGGCCTGCACTTTGCATGAAATGGTATGACATTGAATTTGGTGGCCTGCAATCTGATTGAAATGGAATTAAATTGAATTTGGTGACCTGCACTCTGCTTGACATGGAATGGAATTAATTTGAATTTGATTGCCTGCACACTGTTTGAAATGGAAATAAATGGAATTTGAATTTGGTGCCCTGCCCTCTGCTTGAAATGGAATTAAATTGAAATTGAATATGGTGGCCTCCACTCTGCTTGAAATGGTATGGAATTGAATTTGGTTACTTGCTTGAAATGATATGAAATTGAATTTGGTGGCCTGCACTCTGCTTAAAAATTGAATGAAATTGAATTGAAATTTGGTGGCCTGCACTCTGCTTGAAATGGTATTAATTGAATTTTTAATTTGGTGGCCAGCAATCTGTTTAAAATTGAATGAAATTGAATTAGAATTTGGTGACCTGCAATCTGCTTGAAATGGAAATGAAATAGAAAGTGAATTTGGTGGTCTGCACTCTGCTTGAAATGGTATGGAATTGAATTTGTTGGCCAGCACTCTTCTTGAAATGGAATTAAATTTAATTTGGTTGCCTCCACTCTGCTTGAAATGGTATGACATTCAATTTGGTGGCCTGCACTTTCCTTGCAATGGTTTGAAATTGAATTTGGTTGCCTGCACTCTGTATGGGATGTATGTATTGAATTTAGTGTAAAGGCACTCTGTTTGAAATGGTATGAAAATTGAATTTGGTGGCCTGAAACTCTGTTTGAAATGGTATGGAATTGAATTTGGTTGCCTCCACTCTGCATGAAATGGAATTGAAATTTAATTTGGTAGCCTGCACTCTGATTGAAATGGTATAAAATGTATTTGGTAGCCTGCACTCTGCCTGAAATTGGATGGAATTGAATTTGTTGGCCTGCAACTCTTTTTGAAATGGCATGAAATTGAATTTGGTGGGCTGAACTTTGCTTGAAATGGAATTAAATTGAATTTGGTGGTCCTGCGCTCTGCTTGAAATGGAATGAAATGAAATTTGAATTTGGTGGCTTCATTCTTCTTGAAATTGAATGAAATTGTATTAAAATATGGTGGCCTGCACTCTGCTAGAAATGGAATTAAACTGAATTTGACTTTTATGGCCTGCACTCTGCTCAAAATGGTATGAAATGAATTTGAATGTGGTGTCCTGCAGTGTGCTTGAAATTGTATGAAATTGAATTGGGTGGCCTGCACCCTGCTTGAAATGATATGAAATTGAATTGGGTGGCCTGCACTGCTTGAAATGGTATGGAATTGAATTTGGTGACCTGCCGTGTGCTTGAAATGGTATGAAATTGAATTTGACGACCTGCACTCTGCCTGTAATGGTATGAAAGAGAATTTGCTGGCCTGCACTCTGCTTGAAATGGTTTAAAATTGAATTTAGTGGCCTGCACTCTGCTTCAAATTGTATGAAATTGAATTTGCTGTCTTGCATTCTGCTTGAAATGGTATGGAATTGCATTTGGTGGCCTGCACTCTGCATGAAAAGGTAGGAAATTGAATTTAGTTGACTGCCCTCTGTTTGAAATGGTATGAAATTGAATTTGGTGGTCAGCACTCTGCTTGAAATGGTATGAAATTGTATTTGTTGACCTGCACTCTTTTTGAAATGATATGAAATTCAATTTGGTGGCCTGCACTCAGCTTGAAATAGCATGAAATCGAATTTGGTTGCCTGCACTCTGTTTGAAATGCTGCATGAAGTGGTATGAAATTGAACTTAATGCCCTGCACTCTGTTTGAAATGGTGTGAAATTGAATTTGGTGTCCTGCAATCAGTTTGAAATGGAATTAAATAGAATTTGGTGACTTGCACTCTGCTTGACATGGTATGAAATTAATTTGAATATGATTGCCTGCACACTGTTTGAAATGGAAATGAATTGACTTTGAATTTGGTGCCCTGCCCTCTGCTTGAAATGATTTGCAATTGAATTTGGTTACTTGCACTCTGCTTGAAATGGTATGAAATTGAATTTGGTGGCCTGCGCTCTGCTTGAAATGCTTTGAAATGAATTTGAATTTGGTTGCCTGCCCTCTGCTCAAAATTGAATTAAATAAATTGGAATTTGGTGGCCAGCACTCTGCTTAAAATTGAATGAAATTGAATTGAAATTTGGTGGCCTGCACTCTGCTAGAAATGGAATTAAACTGAATTTGAATTTGGTGGCCTGTACTCTGAATGAAATGGAAGGAAATAGAAAGTGAATTTGGTGGCCTGCACTCTACTGGAAATGGTATGGAATTGAATTTGTTGGCCAACACTCTGCTTGAAATGGAATAACATTTAATTTGGTTGGCTCCACTCTGCTTGAAATGGTATGAAATTCAACTTGGTGGCCTGCACTCTACTTGAAATGGTATGAAATTGAATTTGGTTGACTGCACTCTGCATGGAATAGTATGAATTGAAATTAGTGGCCTCCACTCTTTTTGAAATGCTATGAAATTTAATTTGGTGGGCTGCACTCTGCTTGAAATGGTATGTAATTGAATTTGTTGGCCTGCACTCTTTGTGAAATGGTATGAAATTTAATTTGGTTACCTCCACTCTGCTTGAAATCATATGAAATTCAATTTGGTGGCCTGCACTCTGCTTGAAATGGTATGTAATTGAATTTGTTGGCCTGCACTCTTTGTGAAATGGTATGAAATTGAATTTGGTTGCCTGCACTTTGTTTGGAATGGGATGAATTGAATGTAGTGGCCTGCAGTCTGTTTGAAATGGTATGAAATTGAATTTGGGGGCCTGAACTTTACTTGAAATGGTATTAAATTGAATTAGGAAGCTGCCCTCTGCTTGAAATGGAATGAAACTATATTAGAATTTGGTGGCCTGCACTCTGCTTGAAATGGAATTAAACTGAATTTGAATTTGGTGGCCTGTACTCTTTTTGAAATGGTATGAAATTGAATTTTGGTGGCCTGCTTGAAATGGAATGAAATAGAAAGTGAATTTGGTGTCCTCTACTGGAAATGGTATGGAATTGAATTTGTTGGCCAACACTCTGCTTGAAATGGAATAACATTTAATTTGGTTGGCTCCACTCTGCTTGAAATGGTATGAAATTCAATTTGGTGGCCTACACTCTGTTTGAAATGTATGAAATTGAATTTGTTGGCCAGCACTCTTTTTGTAATGGTATGAAATTGAATTTGGTGGCCAGCACTCCGGTTGAAATGCTATGAAATTCGATTTGGCGGCCTGCACTCTGATTCAAATGGTATGAAATTCAATTTGGTTGCCTTCATTCAGTATGGAATGGCATGAATTGAACTTAGTGTTTGAAATGGTATAAAATTTAATTTGGTGGCCTGAATTTTGCCTGAAATGGTAATAAATTGAATTTGATGGCCTGCACGCTGCATGAAATGGTATTAAATTGAATTTAGTGGCCTGCACTCTGCTTGAAATTGTATGAAATTGAATTTCCTGGCCTGCATTCCGCTTGAAATGGTATGAAATTAAATTTGGTGGCCTGCACTCTGCTTGAAATGGTATGAAATTAAATATTCTGGACTGCACTCTGCATGAAATGGTATTAAATTGAAATTTAGTGGCCTGCACTCTGCTTGAAATTGTATGAAATTGACTTTCCTGGACTGCATTCTGCTTGAAATGGTATGAACTTAAATTTGGTGGCCTGCACTCTGATTGAAATGGAATGATGTTTAATTTGGTGCTCTGCACACTGCTTGGAATGGTATGACTTTGAACTTGATGGTCCGCACTTTGCTTGAAATGGTATGAAATTGAATTTGGTGGCCTGCACTCTGATTAAAATGGTATGAAATTGAATGTGGTGGTCTGCTTTCTGCTTGAAATTGTATGAAATTGCATCTAGTGGGCTGCACTCTGCTGGGAAAGGTATGACATTTAATTTGGTGGCCTGCACTTTGCTTGAAATGGTGTGAAATTATATTTGATGGCATGCACTGTGCTTGACATAGTATGAAATTGAATTTGGAAGCCTGCACGCAACCTGAAATTGTATGAAATTGAATTTGGTTGACTGAACCCTGCTTGAAATGCTATGAAATTGAATTTGGTGGCCTGCACTCTGATTGAAGTGGTATGAAATGAAATTGGATTGCCTGCACTTTGCTCAAAATGGAATTAAATGAATTTCAATTTGGTGGCCAGCACTCTGCTTAAAATTGAATGAAATTGAATTTACATTTGGTGGCCTGCACTCTGCATGAAATGGTATTAAATGAATTTTAATTTGGTGGCCAGCACTCTGTTTAAAATTGAATGAAATTGAATTAGAATTTGGTGACCTGCACTCTGCTTGAAATGGAATTAAACTGAATTTGAATTTGGTGGCCTGTACTCTGCTTGAAATGGAATGAAATAGAAAGTGAATTTGGTGGCCTGCACTCTGCTTGAAATGGTGTGGAATTGAATTTGTTGGCCAGCACTCTGCTTGAAATGGAATGAAATTTAATTTGTTTCCCTCCACTCTGCTTGAAATGGTATGAAATTCAATATGGTGGCCTGCACTCTGCTTGAAATGGTATGGAATTGAATTTGTTGGCCTGCACTCTTTATGAAATGGTATGAAATTGAATTTGGTGGCCAGCACTCTGCATGGAATAGTATGAATTGAAATTAGTGGCCAGCACGCTGTTTGAAATGGTATGAAATTGAATTTGGTGTGCTGAACTTTGCTTGAAATGGTATTAAATTGAATTTGGTGGCCTGCCCTCTGCTTGAAATGGAATGAAACTAAATTTGAATTTGGTGACCAGCACTCTGCTTGAAATGGAATGAAATTTAATTTGTTTACCTCCACTCTGCTTCAAATGGTATGAAATTCAATTTGGTTGCCTGCATTCTGTATGGAATGGCATAGAAAAGTGAATTTGGTGGCCTGCACTCTGTTTGAAATGGTATTATATTGAATTTAGTGGCATGCACTCTGCTTGAATATGTATGAAATTGAATTTCCTGGCCTGCATTCTGCTTGAAATGGTATGAAATTGAATTTGGTGGCCTGCACTCTGCTTCAAATGGTATGAAATTAAATTTGCTGTCCTGCACTCTGCATGAAATGGTATTAAATTGAATTTAGTGGCGTGCACTCTGCTTGAAATTGTATGAAATTGACTTTCCCCGCCTGCATTCTGCTTGAAATGGTATGAACTTAAATTTAGTGGCCTGCACTCTGATTGAAATGGAATGGTGTTTAATTTGGTGCACTGCACACTGCTTGGAATGGTATGACTTTGAACTTGATGGTCCGCACTTTGCTTGAAATGGTATGAAATTGAATTTGGTGGCCTGCACTCTGATTAAAATGGTATGAAATGGAATGTGGTGGTCTGCTTTCTGCTTGAAATTGTATGAAATTGCATCTAATGGGCTGCACTCTGCTGAGAAAGGTATGACATTTAATTTGGTGGCCTGCACTTTGCTAGAAATGGTGTGAAATTACATTTGATGGCATGCACTGTGCTTGACATAGTATGAAATTGAATTTGGAAGCCTGCACGCAGCCTGAAATTGTATGAAATTGAATTTGGTTGACTGAACCCTGCTTGAAATGCTATGAAATTGAATTTGGTGGCCTGCACTCTGATTGAAGTGGTATGAAATGAAATTGAATTTGATTGCCTGCACTTTGCTCAAAATGGAATTAAAATGAATTTCAATTTGGTGGCCAGCACTCTGCTTAAAATTGAATGAAATTGAATTTACATTTGGTGGCCTGCACTCTGCATGAAATGGTATTAAATGAATTTTAATTTGGTGGCCAGCACTCTGTTTAAAATTGAATGAAATTGAATTAGAATTGGTGACCTGCACTCTGCTTGAAATGGAATTAAACTGAATTTGAATTTGGTGGCCTGTACTCTGCTTGAAATGGGAATGAAATAGAAAGTGAATTTGGTGGCCTGCGCTCTGCTTGAAATGGTATGGAATTGAATTTGTATGAAAATGGTGGCCTGCACTGTACTGGAAATGGTATGCAATTGAATTTGTGGCCAGCACTCTGCTTGAAATGGAATGGAATTTAATTTGGTTACCTCCACTCTGCTTGAAATCATATAAAATCCAATTTGGTGGCCTGCACTCTGCTTGAAATGGTATGGAATAGAATTTGTTGGCCTGCATTTTTTGTGAAATGTATGAAATTGAATTTGGTTGCCTGAACTCTGATTGGAATGGTATGAATTGATTTTAGTGCTGCACTCTGTTTGAAATGGTATGAAATTGAATTTGGGGGCCTGAACTTTACTTGAAATGGTATTAAATTGAATTAGGAGGCTGGCCCCCTGCTTGAAATGGAATGAAACTAAATTAGAATTTGGTGGCCTGCACTCTGCTAGAAATGGAATTAAACTGAATTTGAATTTGGTGGCCTGTACTCTGAATGAAATGGAAGGAAATAGAAAGTGAATTTGGTGGCCTGCACTCTATGGAAATGGTATGGAATTGAATTTGTTGGCCACACTCTGCTTGAAATGGAATAACATTTAATTTGGTTGGCTCCACTCTGCTTGAAATGGTATGAAATTCATTTTGGTGCCTACACTCTGTTTGAAATGGTATGAAATTTGAATTTGTTGGCCAGCACTCTTTTTGAATGGTATGAAATTGAATTTGGTGGCCAGCACTCCGGCCTTGAAATGCTATGAAATTCGATTTGGCGGCCTGCACTCTGATTTCAAATGGTATGAAATTCAATTTGGTTGCCTTCATTCAGTATGGAATGGCATGAATTGAACTTAGTGGCCTGCACTCTGTTTGAAAAGGTATAAAATTTAATTTGTGGCCTGAATTTTGCCTGAAATGTAATAAATGGAATTTGATGGCCTGCACGCTGCATGAAATGGTATTAAATTGAATGTGGTGGTTTGCTTTCTTTATGCTTGAAATTGTATGAAATTGCATCTAGTGGGCTGCACTCTGCTGGGAAAGGTATGACATTTAATTTGGTGGCCTGCACTTTGCTTGAAATGGTGTGAAATTACATTTGATGGCACGCACTGTGCTTGACATAGTATGAAATTGAATTGGAAGCCTGCACGCAACCTGAAATTGTATGAAATTGAATTTGGTTGACTGAACCTGCTTGAAATGTATGAAATTGAATTTGGTGGCCTGCACTCTGATTGAAGTGGTATGAAATGAAATTGAATTTGATTGCCTGCACTTTGCTCAAAAATGGAATTAAATGAATTTCAATTTGGGTGGCCAGCACTCTGCTTAAAATTGAATGAAATTGAATTTACATTTGGTGGCCTGCACTCTGCATTGAAAAATGGTATTAAATGAATTTTAAATTTGTGGCCAGCACTCTGTTTAAAATTGAATGAAAATTGAATTAGAATTTGGGACCTGCACTCTGCTTGAAATGGAATTAAACTGAATTTGAATTTGGTGGCCTTGTACTCTGCTTGAAATGGAATGAAAATAGAAAGTGAATTTGGTGGCCTGCACTTCTGCTTGAAATGGTGTGGAATTGAATTTGTTGGCCAGCACTCTGCTGAAATGGAATGAAATTTAATTTGTTTCCCTCCACTCTGCTTGAAAATGGTTGAAATTCAATATGGTGGCCTGCACTCTGCTTGAAATGGTAGGAATTGAATTTGTTGGCCTGCACTCTTTATGCTCTTCAATGTATGAAATTGAATTTGGTGGCCAGCACTCTGCATGGAATAGTATGAATTGAAATTAGTGGCCAAGCACGCTGTTTGAAATGGTATGAAATTGAATTTGGTGTGCTGAACTTTGCTTGAAATGGTATTAAATTGAATTTGGTGGCCTGCCCTCTGCTTGAAATGGAAATGAAAACTAAATTTGAATTTGGTGACCAGCACTCTGCTTGAAATGGAATGAAATTTAATTTGTTTACCTCCACTCTGCTTCAAATGGTATGAAATTCAATTTGGTTGCCTGCATTCTGTATGGAATGGCATGAATTGAATTTAGTGGCCTGCACTCTGTTTGAAATGGTATTATATTGAATTTAGTGGCCTGCACTCTGCTTGAATATGTATGAAATTGAATTTCCTGGCCTGCATTCTGCTTGAAATGGTATGAAATTGAATTTGGTGGCCTGCACTCTGCTTCAAATGGTATGAAATTAAAATTTGCTGTCCTGCACTCTGCATGAAATGGTATTAAATTGAAATTCAGTGGCCTGCACTCTGCTTGAAATTGTATGAAATTGACTTTGCTCGCCTGCATTCTGCTTGAAATGGTTATGAACTTAAATTTAGTGGCCTGCACTCTGATTGAAATGGAATGATGTTTAATTTGGTGCACTGCACACTGCTTGGAATGGTATGACTTTGAACTTGATGGTCCGCACTTTGCTTGAAATGGTATGAAATTGAATTTGGTGGGCCTGCTGACACTGATTAAAAATGGTATGAAATGGGAATGTGGTGGTCTGCTTTCTGCTTGAAATTGTATGAAATTGCATCTAATGGGCTGCACTCTGCTGAGAAAGGTATGACATTTAATTTGGTGGCCTGCACTTTGCTAGAAATGGTGTGAAATTACATTTGATGGCATGCACTGTGCTTGACATAGTATGAAATTGAATTTGGAAGCCTGCACGCAGCCTGAAATTGTATGAAAATTGAATTTGGTTGACTGAACTGCTTGAAATGCTATGAAATTGAATTTGGTGGCCTGCACTCTGATTGAAGTGGTATGAAATGAAATTGAATTTGATTGCCTGCACTTTGCTCAAAATGGAATTAAATGAATTTCAATTTGATGGCCAGCACTCTGCTTAAAATTGAATGAAATTGAATTTACATTTGGTGGCCTGCACTCTGCATGAAATGGTATTAAATGAATTTTTTTATTTGGTGGCCCAGCACTCTGTTTAAAATTGAATGAAATTGAATTAGAATTTGGTGACCTGCACTCTGCTTGAAATGGAATTAAACTGAATTGAATTTGGTGGCCCTGTACTCTGCTTGAAATAGAATGAAATAGAAAGTGAATTTGGTGGCCTGCGCTCTGCTTGAAATGGTATGGAATTGAATTTGTATGAAAATGGTGGCCTGCACTGTACTGGAAATGGTATGCAATTGAATTTGTGGCCAGCACTCTGCTTGAAATGGAATGGAATTTAATTAGGTTTACCTCCACTCTGCTTGAAATCATATAAAATCCAATTTGGTGGCCTGCACTCTGCTTGAAATGGTATGGAATAGAATTTGTTGGCCTGCATTTTTTGTGAAATGGTATGAAATTGAATTTGGTTGCATGAACTCTGATTGGAATGGTATGAATTGATTTTAGTGGCCTGCACTCTGTTTGAAATGGTATGAAATTGAATTTGGGGGCCTGAACTTTACTTGAAATGGTATTAAATTGAATTAGGAGGCTGGCCCCCTGCTTGAAATGGAATGAAACTAAATTAGGAATTTGGTGGCCTGCACTCTGCTAGAAATGGAATTAAACTGAATTTGAATTTGGTGGCCTGTACTCTGAATGAAATGGAAAGAAATAGAAAGTGAATTTGGTGGCCTGCACTCTACTGGAAATGGTATGGAATTGAATTTTGTTGGCCAACACTCTGCTTGAAATGGAATAACATTTAATTTGGTTGGCTCCACTCTGCTTGAAATGGTATGAAATTCAATTTGTTGGCCAGCACTCTTTTTGAAACGGTATGAAATTGAATTTGGTGGCCAGCACTCCGGTTGAAATGCTATGAAATTCGATTTGGCGGCCTGCACTCTGATTCAAATGGTATGAAATTCAATTTGGTTGCCTTAATTCAGTATGGAATGGCATGAATTGAACTTAGTGGCCTGCACTCTGTTTGAAATGGTATAAAAATTTAATTTGGTGGCCTGAATTTTGCCTGAAATGGTAATAAATTGAATTTGATGGCCTGCACGCTGCATGAAATGGTATTAAATTGAATTTAGTGGCCTGCACTCTGCTTGAAATTGTTATAAAAT
Source organism: Okamejei kenojei (assembly GCA_035221665.1). NCBI lineage: Eukaryota > Metazoa > Chordata > Chondrichthyes > Rajiformes > Rajidae > Okamejei > Okamejei kenojei. Next base: position 26,584 of record JAVHYY010000155.1, read on the forward strand.
TTTAATTTGGTGGCCTGAATTTTGCCTGAAATGGTAATAAATTGAATTTGATGGCCTGCACGCTGCATGAAATGGTATTAAATTGAATTTAGTGGCCTGCACTCTGCTTGAAATTGTCCATGAAATTGAATTTCCTGGCCTGCATTCCGCTTGAAATGGTATGAAATTAAATTTGGTGGCCTGCACTCTGCTTGAAATGGTATGAAATTAAATATTCTGGACTGCACTCTGCATGAAATGGTATTAAATTGAATTTAGTGGCCTGCACTCTGCTTGACAATGTATGAAATTGAATTTGCTGGACTGCATTCTGCTTGAAATGGTATGAACTTAAATTTGGTGGCCTGCACTCTGATTGAAATGGAATGATGTTTAATTTGGTGCTCTGCACACTGCTTGGAATGGTATGACTTTGAACTTGATGGTCCGCACTTTGCTTGAAATGGTATGAAATTGAATTTGGTGGCCTGCACTCTGAATTTAAAATGGTAATGAAATGAATGTGGTGGTCTGCTTTCTGCTTGAAATTGAATGAAATTGCATCTAGTGGGCTGCACTCTGCTGGGAAAGTATGACATTTAATTTGGTGGCCTGCACTTTGCTTGAAATGGTGTGAAATTACATTTGATGGCACGCACTGTGCTTGACATAGTATGAAATTGAATTTTGGAAGCCTAACACGCAACCTGAAATTGTATGAAATTGAATTTGGTTGACTGAACCCTGCTTGAAATGCTATGAAATTGAATTTGGTGGCCTGCACTCTGATTGAAGTGGTATGAAATGAAATTGGATTGCCTGCACTTTGCTCAAAATGGAATTAAATGAATTTCAATTTGGTGGCCAGCACTCTGCTTAAAATTGAATGAAATTGAATTTACATTTGGTGGCCTGCACTCTGCATGAAATGGTATTAAATGAATTTTAATTTGGTGGCCAGCACTCTGTTTAAAATTGAATGAAATTGAATTAGAATTTGGTGACCTGCACTCTGCTTGAAATGGAATTAAACTGAATTTGAATTTGGTGGCCTGTACTCTGCTTGAAATGGAATGAAATAGAAAGTGAATTTGGTGGCCTGCACTCTGCTTGAAATGGTGTGGAATTGAATTTGTTGGCCAGCACTCTGCTTGAAATGGAATGAAATTTAATTTGTTTCCCTCCACTCTGCTTGAAATGGTATGAAAATTCAATATGGTGGCCTGCACTCTGCTTGAAATGGTTTATGGAATTGAATTTGTTGGCCTGCACTCTTTATGAAATTGTATGAAATTGAATTTGGTGGCCAGCACTCTGCATGGAATAGTATGAATTGAAATTAGTGGCCAGCACGCTGTTTGAAATGGTATGAAATTGAATTTGGTTTGCCTGAACTTTGCTTGAAATGGTATTAAATTGAATTGGTGGCCTGCCCTCTGCTTGAAATGGAATGAAACTAAATTTGAATTTGGTGACCAGCACTCTGCATGAAAATGGAATGAAATTTAATTTGTTTACCTCCACTCTGCTTCAAATGGTATGAAATTCAATTTGGTTGCCTGCATTCTGTATGGAATGGCATGAATTGAATTTAGTGGCCTGCACTCTGTTTGAAATGGTATTATATTGAATTTAGTGGCCTGCACTCTGCTTGAATATGTATGAAATTGAATTTCCTGGCCTGCATTCTGCTTGAAATGGTATGAAATTGAATTTGGTGGCCTGCACTCTGCTTCAAATGGTATGAAATTAAATTTGCTGTCCTGCACTCTGCATGAAATGGTATTAAATTGAATTTAGTGGCGTGCACTCTGCTTGAAATTGTATGAAATTGACTTTCCCCGCCTGCATTCTGCTTGAAATGGTATGAACTTAAATTTGGTGGCCTGCACTCTGATTGAAATGGAATGATGTTTAATTTGGTGCTCTGCACACTGCTTGGAATGGTATGACTTTGAACTTGATGGTCCGCACTTTGCTTGAAATGGTATGAAATTGAATTTTGGTGGCCTGCACTCTGATTTAAAATGGTATGAAATTGAATGTGGTGGTCTGCTTTCTGCTTGAAATTGTATGAAATTGCATCTAGTGGGCTGCACTCTGCTGGGAAAGGTATGACATTTAATTTGGTGGCCTGCACTTTTCGCTTGAAATGGTGTGAAATTACATTTGATGGCACGCACTGTGCTTGACATAGTATGAAATTGAATTTGGAAAGCCTGCACGGCAACCTGAAATTGTATGAAATTGAATTTGGTTGACTGAACCCTGCTTGAAATGCTATGAAATTGAATTTGGTGGCCTGCACTCTGATTGAAGTGGTATGAAATGAAATTGAATTTGATTGCCTGCACTTTGCTCAAAATGGAATTAAATGAATTTCAATTTGATGGCCAGCACTCTGCTTAAAATTGAATGAAATTGAATTTACATTTGGTGGCCTGCACTCTGCATGAAATGGTATTAAATGAATTTTTAATTTGGTGGCCAGCACTCTGTTTAAAATTGAATGAAATTGAATTAGAATTTGGTGACCTGCACTCTGCTTGAAATGGAATTAAACTGAATTTGAATTTGGTGGCCTGTACTCTGCTTGAAATGGAATGAAATAGAAAGTGAATTTGGTGGCCTGCACTCTGCTTGAAATGGTGTGGAATTGAATTTGTTTCCCTCCACTCTGCTTTGAAATGGTATGAAATTCAATATGGTGGCCTGCACTCTGCTTGAAATGGTATGGAATTGAATTTGTTGGCCTGCACTCTTTATGAAATGGTATGAAATTGAATTTGGTGGCCAGCACTCTTGTTGAAATGGTATGAAATTGAATTTGGTTGACTGCACTCTGCATGGAATAGTATGAATTGAAATTAGTGGCCAGCACGCTGTTTGAAATAGTATGAAATTGAATTTGGTGTGCTGAACTTTGCTTGAAATGGTATTAAATTGAATTTGGTGGCCTGCCCTCTGCTTGAAATGGAATGAAATTTAATTTGTTTCCCTCCACTCTGCTTCAAATGGTATGAAATTCAATTTGGTTGCCTGCATTCTGTATGGAATGGCATGAATTGAATTTAGTGGCCTGCACTCTGTTTGAAATGGTATGAAATTTAATTTGGTGGCCCGCACTCTGCATGAAATGGTATTAAATTGAATTTAGTGGCCTGCACTCTGCTTGAAATTGTATGAAATTGAATTTCCTGGCCTGCATTCTGCTTGAAATGGTATGAAATTGAATTTGGTGGCCTGCACTCTGCTTGAAGCGGTATGAAATTAAATTTGCAGGCCTGCACTCTGCATGAAATGGTATTAAATTGAATTTAGTGGCCTGCACTCTGCTTGAAATTGTATGAAATTGACTTTGCTCGCCTGCATTCTGCTTGAAATGGTATGAACTTAAATTTGGTGGCCTGCACTCTGATTGAAATGTAATTAATTTTAATTTGGTGGCCTGCACACTGCTTGGAATGACATGACTTTGAATTTGATGGTCCGCACTCGTCGGCTTGAAATGGTATGAAATTGAATTTCGTGGCATGCCACTCTGATTAAAATGGTATGAAATTGAATGTGGTGGCCTGCTTTCTGCTTGAAATTGTATGAAATTGCATCTGGTGTGCTGCACTCTGCTGGGAAAGGTATGGCATTTAATTTGGTGGCCTGCACTTTGCTTGAAATGGTATGAAATTACATTTGATGGCAGGCGCTCTGCTTGATATGTATGAAATTGAATTTGGTAGCCTGCACGCTGCCTGAAATTGTATAATATGAATTTGGTTGCCTGAACTCTGCTTGAAATGGTATGAAATTAAATTTGGTGGACTGCACTCTGCTTGAAATTGAATGAAACTGAATTTGAATTTGGTGGCCTGCACTCTACGTGAAATGCTATGGAATGAATTTGAATGTGGTGGACCTGCACTTTGCTTGAAATGGTAGAATTTGAATTTGGTGGCCTGCACTCTGCTAGAAATCATATGAAACTGAATTGAGTGGCTTGCACTCTGTTGAAATTGTATGAAATTAACTTTGTTGGCCTGCAGTCTGCTTGAAATCATATGAAATTGAATGTGCTGGCCTGCACTTTCATGAATTGAATTTGAATGTGGTGACCTGCAGTCTGCATGAACTGGTATGAAATTAAATTTGGTGGCCTGCACTTTGCTTGAAATGGTCTGAAATTGAATTTGTTAGCCCGCACTCTGCTTGAAATGGTATAACATTGAATTGAGTGGCCTGCACTCTGTTGAAATTGTATGAAATTACATTTGATGGCATGCACTCTGCTTGATATGGTATGAAATTGAATTTGGTAGCCTGCACTTTGCTTGAAATTGGATGAAATTCAATTTGGTTGCCTGCACTCTGCTTGAAATGGAATGAAACTGAATTTGAATTTGGAGGCCTGCACTCTGCGTGAAATGCTATGAAAAGAATTTGAATGTGGTGACCAGCACTTTGCTTTAAATGGTATGAAATTGAATTTGGTGGCGCGCACTCCACTTGAAATGGTATGAAATTGAATTTGGTGGCACGCACTCCGCTTGAAATGGTATGAAATTAAATTTGGTGGCCCGCACTTTGCTTGAAATTGTAATTAATTTTAATTTGGTGGCCAGCTCTCTGCTTGATATGATATGAAAATGATTTTTGTGGCCTGCACTGTGCTTGAAATGGTATGAAATTACATTTGGTGGGCTGCACTCTGCAGGAAATTGTATTAATTTTAATTTGGTGGCTAGCACTCTGCTTGATATGATATGAAAATGAATTTGGTGGCCTGCACTGTGCTTGAAATTGTATGAAATTGAATTTGGTGGCCTGCACTGTAATTGAAATGGTATGAAATTGACTTTGGTGGCCTGTACTCTGCTTGGAATGGTTGAAATTGAATTAGTTGACCTGCACTTTGTTGGAAATTGTATGACATTTAATTTGGTGTGCTGCACTTTGATTGAAATGGTCCAAAATTAATGTTGATGGCATGCACTCTGCTTGATATGGAGTGAAATTGAATTGGTCGCCTGCACTCTGCTTGAAATGGTATGAAATTGAATTTGGTGGCCAGCACTCTGTTTGAAATGGAATGAAATAGAAAGTGAATTTGGTGGCCTGCACTCTGCTTGAAATGGTATGGAATTGAATTTGGTGGCCTGCACTCGACTGAAAATGGTATGGAATTGAATTTGTTGGCCAGCACTCTGCTTGAAATGGAATGAAATTTAATTTGTTTTCCCACACCACTCCACTCTGCTTGAAATGGTATGAAATTCAATATGGTGGCCTGCACTCTGCTTGAAATGGTATGGAATTGAATTTGTTGGCCTGCACTCTTTATGAAATGGTATGAAATTGAATTTGGTGGCCAGCACTCTTGTTGAAATGGTATGAAATTGAATTTGGTTGACTGCACTCTGCATGGAATAGTATGAATTGAAATTAGTGGCCAGCACGCTGTTTTGGAAATGGTATGAAATTGAATTTGGTGTGCTGAACTTTGCTTGAAAATGGTATTAAATTGAATTTGGTGGCCTGCCCTCTGCTTGAAATGGAATGAAATTTAATTTGTTTCCCTCCACTCTGCTTCAAATGGTATGAAATTCAATTTGGTTGCCTGCATTCTGTAAGAATGGCATGAATTGAATTTAGTGGCCTGCACTCTGTTTTGAAAATGGTATGAAATTTAATTTGGTGGCCCGCACTCTGCATGAAAATGGTATTATAATTGAATTTAGTGGCCTGCACTCTGCTTGAATATGTATGAAATTGAATTTCCTGGCCTGCATTCTGGCTTGAAATGGTATGAAATTGAATTTGGTGGCCTGCACTCTGCTTTGAAGCGGTATGAAATTAAATTTGCAGCCTGCACTCTGCATGAAATGGTATTAAATTGAATTATAGTGGCCTGCACTCTGCTTGAAATTGTATGAAATTGACTTTGCTCGCCTGCATTCTGCTTGAAATGGTATGAACTTAAATTTGGTGGCCTGCACTCTGATTGAAATGTACATTAATTTTAATTTGGTGGCCTGCACACTGCTTGGAATGACATGACTTTGAATTTGATGGTCCGCACTCGGCTTGAAATGGTATGAAATTGAATTTCGTGGCATGCACTCTGATTAAAATGGTATGAAATTGAATGTGGTGGCCTGCTTTCTGCTTGAAATTGTATGAAATTGCATCTGGTGTGCTGCACTCTGCTGGGAAAGGTATGGCATTTAATTTGGTGGCCTGCACTTTGCTTGAAATGGTATGAAATATACATTTGATGGCAGGCCTCTGCTTGATATGTATGAAATTGAATTTGTAGCCTGCACGCTGCCTGAAATTGTATAATAATTGAATTTGGTTGCCTGAACTCTGCTTGAAATGGTATGAAATTAAATTTGGTGGACTGCACTCTGCTTGAAATTGAATGAAACTGAATTTGAATTTGGTGGCCTGCACTCTACGTGAAATGCTATGGAATGAATTTGAATGTGGTGACCTGCACTTTGCTTGAAATGGTAGAATTTGAATTTGGTGGCCTGCACTCTGCTAGAAATCATATGAAACTGAATTGAGTGGCTTGCACTCTGTTGAAATTGTATGAAATTAAACTTTGTTGGCCTGCAGTCTGCTTGAAATCATATGAAATTGAATGTGCTGGCCTGCACTTTCATGAAATGAATTTGAATGTGGTGACCTGCAGTCTGCATGAACTGACCACCCCCGGTATGAAATTAAAAATTTGGTGGCCTGCACTTGCTTGAAATGGTCTGAAATTGAATTTGTTAGCCCGCACTCTGCTTGAAATGGTATAACATTGAATTGAGTGGCCTGCACTCTGTTTGAAATTGTATGACATTACATTTGATGGCATTGCACTCTGCTTGATATGGATGAAATTGAATTGTAGCCCTGCACTTTGCTTGAAATTGGAAGAAATTCAATTTGGTTGCCTGCTCTCTGCTTGAAATGGACTGAAACTGAATTTGAATTTGGAGGCCTGCACTCTACGTGAAATGCTATGAAAAGAATTTGAATGTGGTGACCTGCACTTTGCTTTAAATGGTATGAAATTGAATTTGGTGGCGCGCACTCCGCTTGAAATGGTATGAAATTGAATTGGTGGCGCGCACATTCCGCTTGAAATGGTATGAAATTAAATTTGGTGGCCCGCACTTTGCTTGAAATTGTATTAATTTTAATTTGGTGGCCAGCTCTCTGCTTGATATGATATGAAAATGATTTTTGTGGCCTGCACTGTGCTTGAAATGGTATGAAATTACATTTGGTGGGCTGCACTCTGCAGGAAATTGTATTAATTTTAATTTGGTGGCTAGCACTCTGCTTGATATGATATGAAAATGAATTTGGTGGCCTGCACTGTGCTTGAAATTGTATGAAATTGAATTTGGTGGCCTGCACTGTAATTGAAATGGTATGAAAATTGACTTGGTGGGCCTGTACTCTGCTTGGAATGGTTGAAATTGAATTAGTTGACCTGCACTTTGTTGGAAATTGTATGACATTTAAATTTTGGTGTGCTGCACTTCCTGATTGAAATGGTCCAAAATTAATGTTGATGGCATGCACTCTGCTTGATATGGAGTTGAAATTGAATTGGTCGCCTGCACTCTGCTTGAAATGGTATGAAATTGAATTTGGTGGCCAGCACTGACTCTGTTTGAAATGGTATGAAATTAAATTTGGAGCCTTGCACTCAGTTTGGAATGCTATGAATTTTAATTTGGTGGGGGCCAGCACTCTGCTTGATATGATATGAAATTACATTTGGTAGCCCTGCACTCTGCTTGGAATGGTTGAAATTTAATTTTGGTGGCCTGCACTTTGCTTGAAAATGGTATGAAATTAAATTTGGTGGCTTGCAACTCTGCTTGAAGCGGTATGAAATTAAATATTCTGGACTGCACTCTGCATGAAATGGTATTAAATTGAATTTAGTGGGCCTGCACTCTGCTTGACAATGTATGAAATTGAATTTGCTGGACTGCATTCTGCTTGAAAATGGTATGAACTTAAATTTGGTGGCCTGCACTCTGATTGAAAAATGGAATGATGTTTAATTTGGTGCTCTGCACACTGCTTGGAATGGTATGACTTTGAACTTGATGGTCCGCACTTTGCTTGAAATGGTATGAAATTGAATTTGGTGGCCTGCACTCTGATTAAAATGGTATGAAATTGAATTGGTGGTTTGCTTTCTGCTTGAAAATTGTATGAAATTGAATTAGAATTTGGTGACCTGCACTCTGCTTGAAATGGAATTAAACTGAAATTTTGAATTTGGTGCCTGTACTCTGCTTGAAATGGAATGAAATAGAAAGTGAATTTGGTGGCCTGCACTCTGCTTGAAATGGTGTGGAATTGAATTTGTTGGCCAGCACTCTGCTTGAAAATGGAATGAAATTTATTTGTTTCCCTCCACTCTGCTTGAAATGGTAAATGAAATTCAATATGGTGGCCTGCACTCTGCTTGAAATGGTATGGAATTTTAATTTGTTGGCCTGCACTCTTTATGAAATTGGTATGAAATTGAATTTGGTGGGCCCAGCACTCTGCATGGAATAGTATGAATTGAAATTAGTGGCCAGCACGCTGTTTGAAATGGTATGAAATTGAATTGGTGTGCTGAACTTTGCTTGAAATGGTATTAAATTGAATTTGGTGGCCTGCCCTCTGCTTGAAATGGAATGAAACTAAAATTTGAATTTGGTGACCAGCACTCTGCTTGAAATGGAATGAAATTTAATTTGTTTCCCTCCACTCTGCATCAAATGGTATGAAATTCAATTTTGGTTGCCTGCATTCTGTATGGAATGGCATGAATTGAATTTAGTGGCCTGCACTCTGTTTGAAATGGTATTATATTGAATTTAGTGGCCTGCACTCTGCTTGAATAATGTATGAAATTGAATTTCCTGGCCTGCATTCTGCTTGAAATGGTATGAAATTGAATTTGGTGGCCTGCCACTCTGCTTCAAATGGTATGAAATTAAATTTGCTGTCCTGCACTCCTGCATGAAATGGTATTAAATTGAATTTAGTGGGCCTGCACTCTGCTTGAAATTGTATGAAATTGACTTTGCTCGCCTGCATTCTGCTTGAAATGGTATGAACTTAAATTTAGTGGCCTGCACTCTGATTGAAATGGAATGATGTTTAATTTGGTGCACTGCACACTGCTTGGAATGGTATGACTTTGAACTTGATGGTCCGCACTTGCTTGAAATGGTATGAAATTGAATTTGGTGGCCTGCACTTGATTAAAATGGTATGAAATTGAATGTGGTGGTCTGCTTTCTGCTTGAAATTGTATGAAATTGCATCTAATGGGCTGCACTCTGCTGAGAAAGGTATGACATTTAATTGGTGGCCTGCACTTTGCTAGAAATGGTATGAAATTACATTTGATGGCATGCACTGTGCTTGACATAGTATGAAATTGAATTTGGAAGCCTGCACGCAGCCTGAAATTGTATGAAATTGAATTTGGTTGACTGAACCCTGCTTGAAATGCTATGAAATTGAATTTGGTGGCCTGCACTCTGATTGAAGTGGTATGAAATGAAATTGAATTTGATTGCCTGCACTTTGCTCAAAATGGAATTAAATGAATTTCAATTTGGTGGCCAGCACTCTGCTTTTAAAATTGAATGAAATTGAATTTACATTTGGTGGCCTGCACTCTGCATGAAATGGTATTAAATGAATTTTAATTTGGTGGCCAGTACTCTGTTTAAAATTGAATGAAATTGAATTAGAATTTGGTGACCTGCACTCTGCTTGAAATGGAATTAAACTGAATTTGAATTTGGTGGCCTGTACTCTGCTTGAAATGGAATGAAATAGAAAGTGAATTTGGTGGCCTGCACTCTGCTTGAAATGGTATGGAATTGAATTTGGTGGCCTGCACTCGACTGAAAATGGTATGGAATTGAATTTGTTGGCCAGCACTCTGCTTGAAATGGAATGAAATTTAATTTGTTTCCCTCCACTCTGCTTGAAATGGTATGAAATTCAATATGGTGGCCTGCACTCTGCTTGAAATGGTATGGAAAAAAAAAAACAAAATTGAATTGTTGGCCTGCACTCTTTATGAAATGGTATGAAATTGAATTTGGTGGCCAGCACTCTTGTTGAAATGGTATGAAATTGAATTTGGTTGACTGCACTCTGCATGGAATAGTATGGAATTGAAATTAGTGGCCAACACGCTGTTTAAAATGGTTATGAAATTGAATTGGTGTGCTGAACTTTGCTTGAAATGGTATTAAATTGAAATTTGGTGGCCTGCCCTCTGCTTGAAATGGGAATTGAAATTTAATTGTTTCCCTCCACTCTGCTTCAAATGGGTATGAAATTCAATTTAGTTGCCTGCATTCTGTATGGAATGGCATGAATTGAAATTTAGTGGCCTGCACTCTGTTTGAAATGGTATGAAAATTAATTTGGTGGCCCGCACGTCTGCATGAAATGGTTATTTATATTGAATTTAGTGGCCTGCACTCTGCTTGAATATGTATGAAATTGAATTTCCTGGCCTGCATTTCTGCTTGAAAATGTATGAAATTGAATTTGGTGGCCTGCACGCTGCTTGAAGCGGTATGAAATTAAATTTGCAGGCCTGCACTCTGCATGAAATGGTATTAAATTGAATTTAGTGGCCTGCACTTCTGCTTGAAATTGTATGAAATTGACTTTGCTCGCCTGCATTCTGCTTGAAATGTATGAACTTAAATTTGGTTGGCCTGCACTCTGATTGAAATGTAATTAATTTTAATTTGGTGGCCTGCACACTGCTTGGAATGACATGACTTTGAATTTGATGGTCCGCACTCGGCTTGAAATGGTATGAAATTGAATTTCGTGGCATGCACTCTGATTAAAATGGTATGTAAATTGAATGTGGTGGCCTGCTTTCTGCTTGAAATTGTATGAAATTGCATCTGGTGTGCTGCACTCTGCTGGGAAAGGTATGGCATTTAATTTGGTGGCCTGCACTTTGCTTGAAATGGTATGAAATTACATTTGATGGCAGGCGCTCTGCTTGATATGTATGAAATTGAAATTTGGTAGCCTGCACGCTGCCTGAAATTGTATAATATTGAATTTTGGTTGCCTGAACTCTGCTTGAAATGGTATGAAATTAAATTTGGTGGACTGCACTCTGCTTGAAATGGAATGAAACTGAATTTTTGAATTGGTGGCCTGCACTCTACGTGAAATGCTATGGAATGAATTTGAATGTGGTGACCTGCACTTTGCTTGAAATGGTAGAAATTTGAATTTGGTGGACCTGCACTCTGCTAGAAATCATATGAAACTGAATTGAGTGGCTTGCACTCTGTTGAAATTGTATGAAATTAACTTTGTTGGCCTGCAGTCTGCTTGAAATCATATGAAATTGAATGTTGCTGGCCTGCACTTTCATGAAATGAATTTGAATGTGGTGACCTGCAGTCTGCATGAACTGGTATGAAATTAAATTTGGTGGCCTGCACTTTGCTTGAAATGGTCTGAAATTGAATTTGTTAGCCCGCAACTCTGCTTGAAATGGTATATAAACATTGAATTGAGTGCCTGCCTCTGTTGAAATTGTATGACATTACATTTGATGGCATGCACTCTGCTTGATATGGTATGAAATTGGAATTTGGTAGCCTGCACTTTGCTTGAAATTGGATGAAATTCAATTTGGTTGCCTGCACTCTGCTTGAAAAGGGAATGAAACTGAATTTGAATTTGAGGCCTGCACTCTGCGTGAAATGCTATGAAAAGAATTTGAATGTGGTGACCTGCACTTTTGCTTTAAATGGGTTATGAAATTGAATATTTGGTGGCGCGCACTCCGCTTGAAATGGTATGAAATTGAATTTGGTGGCGCGCACTCCGCTTGGAAATGGTATGAAATTAAATTTGGTGGCCCGCACTTTGCTTGAAATTGTATTAATTTTTAATTTGGTGGCCAGCCTCTCAACTGCTTGATATGATATGAAAATGATTTTTTGTGCCCTGGCCTGCACTGTGCTTGAAATGGTATGAAATTACATTTGGTGGGCTGCACTCTGCAGGAAATTGTATTAATTTTTAATTTGGTGGCTAGCACTCTGCTTGATATGATATGAAAATGAATTTGGTGGCCGGCACTGTGCTTGAAATTGTATGAAATTGAATTTGGTGGCCTGCACAGTAATTGAAATGGTATGAAATTGACTTTGGTGGCCTGTACTCTGCTTGGAATGGTTTGTTGAAAATTGAATTAGTTACCTGCACTTTGTTGGAAATTGTATGAATTTAATTTTGGGTTGCGCACTTTGATTGAAATGGTCCAAAATTAATGTCGATGCATGCACTCTGCTTGATATGGAGTGGTGAAATTGAATTTGGTCGCCTGCCCACTCTGCTTGAAATGGTATGAAATTGAATTTGGTGGCCAGCACTCTGTTGAAATGGTATGAAATTAAATTTGGAGCCTTGCACCCAGTTTGGAATGCTAAGAATTTTAATTTGGTGTCCAGCACTCTGCTTGATATGATATGAAATTACATTTGGTAAGCCTGCACTCTGCTTGGGGGAATGGTTGAAATTTAATTTTGGTGGCCCTGCACTTGCTTGAAATGGTATGAAATTAAATTTGGTGGCTTGCACTCTGCTTGAAGCGGTATGAAATTAAATATTCTGGACTGCACTCTGCATGAAATGGTATTAAATTGAATTTAGTGGCCTGCACTCTGCTTGACAATGTATGAAATTGAATTTGCTGGACTGCATTCTGCTTGAAATGGTATGAACTTAAATTTGGTGGCCTGCACTCTGATTGAAATGGAATGAAATTGAATTTACATTTGTGTGGCCTGCACTCTGCATGAAATGGTATTAAATGAATTTCAATTTGGTGGCCAGCACTCTGCTTGAAATGAATGAAATTGAATTTACATTTGGTGGCCTGCACTCTGCATGAAAAATGGTATTAAATGAATTTTAAATTTTTTTGTGGCCAGTACTCTGTTTAAAATTGAATGAAATTGAATTAGAATTTTGGTGACCTGCACTCTGCTTGAAATGGAATTAAACTGAATTTGAATTTGGTGGCCTGTACTCTGCTTGAAATGGAATGAAATAGAAAAGTGAATTTGGTGGCCTGCACTCTGCTTGAAATGGTTATGGAATTGAATTTGGTGGCCTGCACTCGACTGAAAATGGTATGGAATTGAATTTTGGTGGCCTGCACTCGACTGAAAATGGTATGGAATTGAATTTGTTCCTGGCCAGCACTCTGCTTGAAATGGAATGAAATTAATTTGTTTTCCCTCCACTCTGCTTGAAATGGTATATGAAATTAAATTTGGTGGCTTGCACTCTGCTTGAAGCGGTATGAAATTACATATTCTGGACTGCACTCTGCATGAAATGGTATTAAATTGAATTTAGTGGCCTGCACTCTGCTTGTACAACGTATGAAATTGAATTTGCTTGGACTGCATTCTGCTTGAAATGGTATGAACTTAAATTTGGTGGCCTGCACTCTGATTGAAATGGAATGAAATTGAATTTACATCTGATTGAAATGGTAATTAATTTTAATTTTAATTTGGTGGCCTGCACACTGCTTGGAATGACATGACTTTGATTTTGATGGTCCGCACGTCGGCTTGAAATGGTATGAAATTGAATTTCGTGGCATGCACTCTCTGATTAAAATGGTATGAAATTGAATGTGGTGGCCTCTTTCTGCTTGAAATGTATGAAATTGCATCTGGTGTGCTGCACTCTGCTGGGAAAAGGTATGGCATTTAATTTGGTGCCTGCACTTTTGCTTGAAATGGTATGAAAAATTACATTTGATGGCAGGCGCTCTGCTTGATATGTATTGAAATTGAATTTGGTACCTGCACGCTGCCTGAAATTGTATAATATTGAATTTGGTTGCCTGAACTCTGCTTGAAATGGTGAAATTAAATTTGGTGGACTGCACTCTGCCTTGAAATGAATGAAACTGAATTTGGAATTTGGGTGGCCTGCACTCTACGTGAAATGCTATGGAATGAATTTGAATGTGGTGACCTGCACTTTGCTTGAAATGGTAGAATTTGAATTTAGGTGGGCCTGCACTCTGCTAGAAATCATATGAAACTGAATTGAGTGGCTTGCACTCTGTTGAAATTGTATGAAATTAACTTTGTTGGCCTGCAGTCTGCTTGAAATCATATGAAATTGAATGTGCTGGCCTGCACTTTCATGAAATGAATTTGAAAGTGGTGACCTGCCAGTCTGCATGAACTGGTATGAAATTAAATTTGGTGGCCTGCACTTTGCTTGAAATGGTCTGAAATTGAATTTGTTAGCCGCACTCTGCTTGAAATGGTTTTTATAACATTGAATTAGAGTGGCCTGCACTCTGTGAACTTGTATGACATTACATTTGATGGCATGCACTCTGCTTGATATGGTATGAAATTGAATTTGTAGCCTTGCACTTTGCTTGAAATTGGATGAAATCAATTTGGTTGCCTGCACTCTGCTTGAAATGGAATGAAACTGAATTTGAATTTGGAGGCCCGCACTCTGCGTGAAATGCTATGAAAAGAATTTGAATGTGGTGACCTGCACTTTGCTTTTAAATGGTATGAAATTGAATTTGGTGTGGCGCGCACTCCGCTTGAAATGGTATGAAATTAAATTTGGTGGCCCGCACTTTGCTTTGAAATTGTATTAATTTTAATTTGGTGGCCAGCTCTCTGCTTGATATGATAAGAAAATGATTTTGTGGCCTGCAACTGTGCTTGAAATGGTATGAAATTACATTTGGTGGGCTGCACTCTGCAGTAAATTGTATTAATTTTAATTGGTGGGCTAGCACTCTGCTTGATATGATATGAAAATGAATTTGGTGGCCTGCACTGTGCTTGAAATTGCATGAAATATGAATTTGGTGGCCTGCACTGTAATTGAAATGGTATGAAATTGACTTTGGTGGCCTGTACTCTGCTTGGAATGGTTGAAATGAATTAGTTGACCTGCACTTTGTTGGAAATTGTATACATTTAATTTGGTTTGCTGCACTTTGATTGAAATGGTCCAAAATTAATGTTGATGGCATGCACTCTGCTTGATATGGAGTGAACATTGAATTTGGTCGCCTGCTCTCTGCTTTGAAAATGGTATGAAATTGAATTTGGTGGCCAGCACTCTGTTTGAAATGGTATTGAAATTAAATTGTGGAGCCTTGCACTCAGTTTTTGGAATGCTATGAATTTTAATTTGGTGTCCAGCACTCTGCTTGATATGATATGAAAATTACATTTGGTAGCCTGCACTCTGCTTGGAATGGTTTGAAATTTAATTTTGGTGGCATGCACTTTGCTTGAAATGGTATGAAATAAATTTGGGGGCTTGCACTCTGTTTGGAATGCAATGAATTTTTATTTGGTTGCCAGCACTCTGCTTGATATGGTATGAAAATGAATTGTGGGTGGCCTGCAACTCTGCTTGAAATGGTATGCAATTTGAATTTGGTGTGCCTGCAATCTGCTTGAAATGGTCTGACATTAAATTTGATGCATTGCACCCTGCTTGATATGGAATGAAATTGCATTTGTTGTGTGGCCTTGCCTCTTCTGAAATGGTATTATGAAATTAACTTTGGTGGTCCACCAGACCTGAGTGACAGAGCTGCCAAGTCCAATAATCCATTTGGCCACACAATATCCCTACTGGCCCTCTGGAAACCAGTCCCTTTGGCCCACAACACCCATACTAACACTCCATAAAGCCCCCCCCCCCTCCCCCCCAACACTGGCCACCAATATTGGAATTGGTGGAGAGGTGGATATTCTCTCGATGCGGGACCAGCTCCGTGTGACCATGGGAACCCAACATGTTCCTTATTCTAGGAGTGGTTGAAATTTGTATCCCAATAGTTTTTGAAGATTAACTTCACTCCCACAAAAAAGTTGTATTGGAGTGGAGGTGGGGAAATAAGACGCAAGAATAATCTCGCTCAGGGTGGCACAGCTACAATCTTTTGATGATACATACCTTGCTGCCATCGTGAGTTAAATATAACATGTGGAGATCAATTTTCCATAAGCACTTGAATTTTGTGGGAGTGTGTGCTCAGCTCCTCCTTGATCGTTGGAGTCAAAGTTGTAGGGTAGTTTCTATGAGATCATGTAGAAATGATAGATGCAATTCCCTGTATTTGTATTGGGAGGTTGTCACATCATGAGGATCATATCCATTGGAAAGCAGCTCTCTTGTCAATAAGACTAAGTGATTGATATGGGCTTTGGTATAAGACTTTCCATGTGTCAGACTGCAATCACCCCACTTTTTTTGGGTTGGGGGGGGGGGGGGGGGAAACTTGTTTCTTGAGTGATGTGGACTGATTGAGAAATCACTGATATCCTCAGATCCTATTCTCCCACTAATATCTTTCCTCAAATGGAATCTGAGGTGTTGTTTATTTTTTAATTTGGAATATGACCATAAATGAAGCTAAGATGGCCACTGAAGCATGGCAACTCTTTGCATGCTGGTCCAGAAGAAAACCTGCTATTATCATTACAATCCATCCTGATATGTTTTTTTTCACCCTCGTTTCATTCACTCTCATGATTTTACAAGATGTAAAAATAACCTCACTGACACTAGATTACCATTTTGCCGCAACCCTCTTTACTTTGCATAAAACATATTTTGTAGGCACAGCTCCATTATTTGTTCAACAATACATTACATCCCCCCCCCAAGTTTAACAATATGGTTTTTTTAATAATGTGTTTGATAATTTCACCCTGTATTAATAAATGCTCTATTGTCCCTTGTTTGACTCATACCTTACTTCCAAGTTCACCATATTATAAAGTGCCATTACAATGTGATTTTTGGGTCTCCTCAGGGCACTGCTTGCGTTTGTCCATTTGTGAATCTTTGTTGCGTTTGTCAGGGTGGTATTCCCTTGAATGATCTCACATTTGTACTCACTATCGTCATTTCTTTGTGTTTTGTTCTTTGCTGAACAGTTTCTTCACAGCTGTTATCACGAAAGACCCATTTGTATAGTCAGCTAGTTTGCAGTCCTGACTTTCCCAACTACCAGCATTGATCCAGCCCAGACGCGAGGTTCGAGCACCGGCTGCGGGGGAGCTGACAACCCCCCGATGCAGAACTGAATGGCCTCGACGTGGACTCGGACTGAACGCCGCTGAGTTAATGGAGTCAAGGGACAGTCCGTCAACGGGGGGCTCGAGGCCCCCGGGACAAGGAAGAACAAAAAGGGAAGGACTTGAACTTTATTTGCTCTCCATCACAGGGGGGTTGTGTTGGAGTCACTGTGATGGATTGTTTCTGTAAAAATGTGTTTTTTGGTCTGTTGCTTTTTTAAATTGTATGATGACCTGGCCAGTGAATTTCACTACACAATTGGTGTAAGTGACAAAAAAAGAACCTTATGAACCTTATGGAAGACCTTGGAAACTTTCTGTTATTTCATTCATCAGGACTTCTATGTTATTTAAATGCACTAACTGTTGCACCTTTATTCTATATCTTTGCCTGTGATCGGCTTGATTGTATTCATGTATAGTCTTGTTTTTTAAATTAGATTAGGGCCCCCCACGCAAACAAAATCGTTACACTGTATCTCGGTACAGTGCAGCGGTAATAAATAAACTAAATTAATATTACTTACCATAAACAGCCCTGTCTTGTTAATTTGTACATTGAAGTTGAAATGTTTTCATAATTGCTCAATGAAGTGTTGTGGCAAAAAAAATTCCTATAAATTATTCTGGGAGCATAAAATAATGTTATTGGAGCAAAATTATCTAAAAACAGTGTCTATATTGATTGAACATTTTGTGCTATGTAATTTTGTAAAAGTGCTAAGTACTTAGCTATTCTGTAATAAAATTTGAGTGAATGCAAAACATAGTGACCAGGAAAGTAATGCAATGTTTATGTGATTTGTTCAAATTAACCACATGAAAAAAAAAGGATTCACTGAACTTGGGGTTGTAGGCTTGTCATCATTTAATTCTGCATTTTCCTTTTGTTGTCTCCTAGGCACTCCAGAGTGTGAAAGTTGTCAAAACATGCACTCTTACTGTATTTGACTAATTCCCCTTTATCAATGAAAGGTTTCATTATGCAATCTATGTGCAATCTCCTAAGAATTAGCTTTCAAAAGCTGGAATGGATTGGGTTTTTATATTAATTGTCTGGATAAACGTATATATAGTGATATTCTCTCACTGAGTATGCTATAAAACATAGATATATTTATAAGCCTGTATAAATTTAACTGGGTTTTCTTCTCCTTGATCATTATATTGTTTGATTTAGGATGCCTCAGGCAAAAAGATTCATGAATCTCTTTCAAATAAATTTAATGATTATAATTAAAAGAATTTGAATGTACTTTAGAAGTGGTGAATGAGTGAATAGCTCTTCAAAAGTGCAATGCTTGTTCATGTAGATACATTGTAATAATAAAATAAATACAGAATTATATAGTTTAAATTAAATGTATTTAACTTTAAAATGTATTTCTCGAATAAATATGAAGGTATGATAGGGGAAATGAGGAAGAGTGTTTGAATTAACATAACTTTGTATGATTTTACAAAACAAAACGAGATTCCATTACGGCAGTATTGAGTTTATTCAGGAAAAAAAAATTAGTATTTAAAAGAGGATGCATGATGCAGGGGACTCCAGGACCCACTCAATGGACCCCTTGATATCTGAAGAACATTGATCCACCAACATACAACCCTCACATTCATGCAGCCCCACCCTAGCTCATGAATTCTTAGGTATTCTAAGTATAAATCATTCCCGATTCGCACTATGCTTCAAGTAAAACTACTTTATTCAAATGATCTTGAGTGTTAAGGGCCTGTCCACTTGGTGATTTTTTCGGCAAACTGCCAGCAATCATTATCAGTGTTTGCAAAAGGCTTTTGACTTTTTAAAATCCAGCGGCGGCCGAAAAAAATGGTTGCGACACTTGAAAAAAACTCAGCGCTGTTCAATTTCGTCATCACACCACCGCACGGCGCATCACGCCGCAAATTATACGGTGGCAAGTAGTTAGTCACTGATGCCAGCAGCCGACGATAAATTCGCCAAGTGGGACAGGCCCTTTAGAAGCCTTAGCACTAAATATCATTCGCAAAGTAATTATATTATACAATCTCATTTTTTAGATTAGACAAATTTTTGGCCAGTGTCCTTTTAAATTATCACAAATTAGAGTCATTAATTAACAGGTTCACTCTACGATCATTTTTTTGTTCCCAAAATTTACTAATTGTTCGTTTGACAAATCAGTAAGATTAAGACGCCTCCATTTGGGATTCATGCAATTGGACTATCATGGTCCTTGGGTATTATTGCTGTTTAATCAAATTCAATGCATATATATAGGATATTTTTTGCAAACACTTATCCCATTTTCAATTGGAAACCTTACATGGTAACTCATCTAGATCTCTTTGTGGACTAATCATGGAGCCCATGCATTGAGAGGTCAGTTCCAAAAGAAAATCTGGCAGATCTCAGAGAAGATAAACTGATATTTGGGCAGGTTTTTGTTGGACTTTAGAGGTTGTCATATGGCATTTATTTAGCAGATGGATGCAGATTGCTAGAGGAAACTGCCAACTATGAAAACTGGACGTTAGGGGTGGACATGCAATGTTAGTATTGTACTCACGACAAATCAATCTCTTTGAGCCTTCAATCAGGAAATGAGATGAACGATAAAGAATTTTATTAGATGTCGCAGTGTCTATGGTGTGAAATGTCCATTTCAAAGGCATTTTACTTTAAGGCTTTTAGTGTTGTACAATAATCTATTGGTTACTTCAGTTGTAAATCCATGGCAAGTGCCGAGCTGAAATGTTGGGCTATGTCGGGAACTTCAGGACCTTGTTATTACAATAGTCATGTGGTAAAAAATCTCGTCACATTTGGTTACAGCAACATTTCACTTTTTGACTATCGCAGTTGGCAGAGCTTCAATAATCATATTCTTAACTGGCCATTGATTCTTTCATGATGCTTAGCCTTTTGTGACAGGTAATTTAAAGTGTATTTGCCATACTCCAAGCTCTTCAACAACTGCAGGACTGAATAGCATATGGTGATTTGTCACTTCATGATGGATTTAGCACACTGTTTTTGTTGTACATTGTCAGCATTGGTTTAGGAGATTAACTGCAACAATTCAATGTCTGCCCACTACTATTGTTATTGAATGTAAGGTTAATAATTGCATGATATATGGGAAAATATGCCACGAACTACTTACACATTGGATATTCATGCGTAAAAATTTCCATTATGGATGCTATTTAGATTGTTTAATTTGGTCCTGTACTGTTTTTTTTTTTTTCCCATCAAACACTGCAATTTTTGAGGGCATCAACTTATTAAGATCATGACACATATAAAGAAAGCCTGTTGTATTCTTGGTGCCTTAGCTTGAACTCCTCAATATTTATTTCAACACAACTTGTTTCACCAATTGCCTGCACCAATTCCTATAATGCAACAGTTAACAGTCTCTAGGACATTAAAAAAAATCCCCTATATAGCACAATTATGATGTGAAATCAGCACAATTTTGCTGTAAACACAATTAATGAGGTTAACAGCAAGAAAAAGCAAATAAGCTTTTAACCAAAGCTTGAGAAATTAGAAACCCCAGTGGAATTAACAAAGGCAGGCAGGCAGCCAGCCACTGAACTCGCTGATGTGGGTTTGAGGTCATTGGTTAAAGGACTGGGAACCAGAAGGAGGGGAGAGTTGGCGATACTGGAGACAAAGGGCGGTAGGAGGAGGTTCCAGGGGGTTCTAACCTCCTGCGTCTTTCGGGTTGGCTGCGGGGATTACCCCCCCCCCCCCCCCACCCACCTGGCGGCCATCAGGTTCGCCACCAGACACTGACAGAAAAGAACGGCATGTGGTTCCCCAGTAGAAACGGAGGTAAGGTAATAAAACCAACAATAAGGCGGTGAGGCCTGTGGAAGTCAGGCCAGGATGACCCCTACAACTAGAACGGTCAGCTGTAGTTCCCCAGCAAGGGGGGTAAAACCAAAAGTAAGACGGTAAGCTGTGTAAGTCAGGCCAGGAGGGACCCCTCCAACATACAATGGTCGCTGCTTCCAGACACAGTTGGTCTCCAGAAAGGGGATAAAATAAACCAAAAGTAAGATGGTTAGGCCTGTGGACTAGGGGAGTCAGGCAGGAGGGTTCCCTCCGACATACCTGGGACATCCTCAGAGTTTAACCCAGGTGGAGCATGGATAACGCCCTTGGGCATTTATCCCAAAATGTGATGCTCAATCATGGTAATCAGTCCGAAGGAGGGGCATATCAGTGCTGGTATACTAAGGGGCCTGCGGCAGCACTGATTCAGGGCGGCTACGAATCTCCCTCCCTCTGGAGGAAGAGGGTGAGTGGTCTGATTCAAATTGAAAGTATGTCTTGGAACATACTGGAAACAACTTGCATATGGCTCAAGAGATACTCGCAAACGAATGTGTTGCTGCCGGAAGCGAGTTGGTCTCAGCCATTGGCAGAATACCCAGAAGGGGCCAGAGTTCCCCTCCAGTTACACGTGTTGGCAGTGAAAAGCGCTATCAGGGTGATATTGTAGGGGCATGATGAAATCCAGGGAAATGAAACCAGCGCCGAATCTTCTCTTCAGGTAAGACTATCCAACCAGGTAAGTCCTGGATGAGGAAGCAGAAGCTGTTGTCGGACTAATCAAGGCGAGCAAAATGCTTCATCGTTAGGCGACGAACTCACCTTCATGCCATCCAGTCAAGGTAAGCGATCACTGATGCTGGTGGCAAGCTTGAAAACTGGGCATGGAATTTGGCCTGAGTTGTCTTTCGAGGCAGGCTCAGAATTATGGCCATAGTTTGTCTTTGAGCAGGCTCAGTATGATGAGGTTCAGACCAAGGCCAAGCCTGTCCCCAGGGAAAAGATGGAATCCACGACCCTACCAGTCCCTTACGTCCAATCAAGGACGGAAAAAGAGAACCCCTGCAGGGGGGCCTTTGAAGCTTACTTAAGTCTCCGGTAGCATGGATAGGCAGGTGAGGCTGTGTTCTCTTGTGAACCATGGGTTGTGGACCATTTACAAGTTCACATTCACTGGGAACTGGAGATATTTGAAATGTATCTGGATGGTGGCAATAACAACAGTTAAAACATTAGCAAATGGGCCATAATTCAGACTCCCAGGGTATTTAACCAAATTTCTAAAACGAGTGCTTGGCTGCTCAGTGGTCAAGACATTTCGTTATCAACCTATTTTGGATGTTATTTTAAACACTGTATTTTACTAAATTAACTTGCGGGCGCAAAACCTATACTTTGAGTAATTGTGGTTCTCATCATCGGTGTTAAATTTTAGTTGATACCAATCAGAACTATTGAGTATGTTGGGCAATTACCTTTAACTATTAACTTACCAGTGGACTCCGCCTGGGGCAAGAGATTGGAATTAATAGGAAGCCTGTAACAACCTCGTTGTTGTAAGCAGCCTTTATTCCATCAGTGTTATGGCAATATAGGAGCTGTGTTTCAGCTGTAGCAATTTGGGCCTTTGATTATCAGACTTCCAACGTGCAACTAATTAGCCTCTCAGGTACATATAGGTCATATTAAACAGACTATGCTATTACCAGCTGATGGCTTACAAAGTCACAATCGTGGCAGGATTCAGCCATTGCTCCAGTAATTTGGTCAGTAATCTTCAGTGATAATATTTATAAGCATCTGGGATAACCAGTCAGGAACAGTCAACATGGATTTGTGCCTGGAAGGTCATGTTTGAAAACCTTCTTGAATTTTTTGAAGCGGTAAACTAGGGAAATTGATGAGGGGTTAAAGCAGTGGATGTTGTCTATATGGATTTCAGTAAGGCCTTTGGACAAGGTTTCCCCATGGAAGGTTGGTTCAGAAGTTCATCTTGGGGTGGTAATGGCGGGAGTAGCAAGATGGATTCCAGCAGTGGCTGAATGGGAGATGTCAGAGGAGGAAGGGTGGTGTGTTTGGTCAGGTTGGAAGCCGGTGACCAGTGGGGTGTCAGGGATCTTATGTTTGGGTCACTGTTGTTTGTCATGTACATCAATGATTGGATGATGGGGTGCGAAATTTGGGATAGTAAGTATGCGATGTACTAGATAGGTGGTATTGTGGATAATGAAGTAGATTCTCAAAGGTCTTCAGAGAGATTTGGGCATTGGAAAAGTGCTGGCTGAAAGATGGCAGAGGAGTTTAATGTGATAAGTGTGAAGTGCTACATCTTGGAGGCAAAACAAATAGGAGTACATGGTAAATGGTAGGGAATTGAGGAATTGCTGTGGTAGGAAAACCGAGGGATCTAGGGAATAAACTGTGATAGTTCCCTGAAGGTGAAATCGCATGTAGATGGGAGGTAAAGGAAAGCCTTTGGGTGCTGCCTTTATAAACAGCGCATTGAATATAGGAGTAGGGAAGTAATGTTAAAATTGTACAAGGCAT